>SNQJ01S0165765.1:0-20940 GCA_010110895.2 Picea sitchensis | reverse complement strand
TACTTTCCATTAATATGATACAGTGGCATGTCCCTTTCCCATAAAGCTATTTCCACTTTATTGTGTAATTCCTTGATCATACACATAGGTTGATAGTTGAATATATTGTGCTATCTTCACTTTGGTTGGTTTGTGTTGTCTTGGTCTTGACTTCACGAGAGCACCGGAGCGAAGCTGGAGCAACAGAGACCCTAGGAAGCGATATAAAGGTATGCTACTTATTCCTTCCTACTAGTTGATTCAATGGTCAAAACTTAGGGAAAGAGTCATGTTTTGTCCTATTTTGTTCTAGATCCAGGTGGATCGAAGGAGATCAGTTAGTGTCCACACCTACCGATTAGTCCGATAACAACACTCCTTGCAATGGATGCAGAACTTCCAATGTTTTATTGTGCACTCCTTGCACAACCTAAAGAACCCAGAAACAATTCCAACAAACTCACATATAGAGAATTCTATCTATCCCTGCAGATGGAACCTATCATATACATCTACATCATACATCCATAAAACACACAGATGAAATTCATTCAAATGCATACACACATAGAATACTCATAGGTAGGAAAAACTGATTTGTATTAATCTTATAATGTCTGTACAATGTTTACAAAATCTTGACTGCAACACAGTCTCACTTCCCTCCTCTCTTGAGCTCTCTACTTGCTCATTTCCTCTACATGATAGATCTCTCTGACATTTTCTCCTCTATCGTTCTCGATCTAATGAAATCTGATACAAATAACTTTTACAAAAGAGGGGCTCCTCAAGCCTTTCCCTCCATCTACCTACTCTCATTAATTAAACTGAATTACATTCAATGCCTATCTAGTCTGAATCAGATATAGATATTCATCAGCCTGTCATCCATTAAAGGCGACATCATCTCTTGCCTGCACAAAGGCATCGATTTGGATCTTCCATCCTTACAACATTTAGTTTCATTTAATTACAATATAAATTTTGAAAGTGTGGGAAAAATGAGAGGGCTGGCACCTCTCCCCTCCTTGAATGCGTGATGATGTGCTGTCTAGCTGGTGTGTTTCTGAGGTGGAGTGATGCTCCTGCATCATACTCCACTGCTGTGAAAAATTCACGAGCTCTTGATCATGAGCTTCCCAGCTCTGCTGAAATCCTCCTGGATCCCAAACTCTCTTCTGGAGCTGTCCATATGCTCCATTGGTTTGCTGGTGCTGCTTCCCTATTGCTATGGAAGGTTTCCCTCTGTTCAACTTCCTCCTGCTGTCAGTCTCCTCTACTGACCTCAATATCAACCTCCTTATCTCCTCTATCACCTTGTTCAGCTGCTCCAATGGCTGGTTCTCCTTATGAAGTCTTCTCGGCTACAACTCTTCCTCCTCATACATATCAAAGGGAATATCATCCTGATCCCCCAGGTTGTTTTCTTCTTCTTTGGCATTAAATTTCCATCTTGCTGCAAACTCCAATTCTATAGTCTCATTACTGGGCTGCTGCTCAACTTCCTCCTCTGACATATTTGCTTCTGCCAGTTCTCCTACTAGTTCAACCCCAGCTTCCTCTAGCTGCTCCTCATGCTAGTGTAATCCTTCATTTGATTCCAACTTAGCCTGTTGGATATGATGGCTTTGGACTATCACCCTTCTCTCCAGGTCTTCCAACTCTTCATACAAATCAATAAAATCCATGCTGTCTTCTTCCTCTTCTACTACAAACTCCAGTGTTGCAGTCATCTCCTGTTCAACTTTCTGGCTGAAAATTTTGAGCAATTCTGTTGAATGCTCTTCTCCTTCTTCTGGGGAAAACATTAATGTCTTCTCCTTATCCTCTTTGACAGTCTCTGCTGGCTGTCTTTCTGTTGCTGCACTTGCAACATTTTTTCTAGCCTCTTCTTGGATATTTGGCAGGAATATTTCAATTCCCCCAATGACCAAGATACTCCTCTGATATTCCTCCTGGATGGTGAAAGTATTTAAATTACCATCATCTTCATTCACATGGTTTACAAACCCACATGAATCTTCACCTATAAACACTCCTTGTTGGTGTGAACTGTCAATAGAGTCCATGAGTCTCTCAGACAGTCTCATCTCTTTCCCCTTTCCCACCTGACAATTTGGAGTTTCTTCTTTGCCTACCTAGAAGTCTACGAGATCAACTGATCTCATCCCATTTCCCACCTGGAAACTTGAAATCTCACTGCTGCTCTCCTCATAGTCTATGAGATCCTCAATTGATCTCATCTCCTCCTCATCACTGAGGTTTCTTCCAATTTATGGTCCACAAATGTAGACCATCTCCTTTGTGTCACTGAGGTTTTCAACATCCCTCAACCACTTCCTCAACTCTTGTTGCTACCTTATGGCCAACAACTTCTGGACGAGCCACTTAAATTTCCTCTTCAAGGGCCATTCATATGCCCAACGTACCTTTTCTTCTTGCTGCATCCTCAATGTCAGCTGCTCCATTCTGGCTCTAATCTCGCTGAGCTCTTTCTCCACTTCAACTTTTCTTTTCTGCTAGTAGTCCTTTCCTTGAACACACCTATGGATTTCAGTAGCCATTTTCACCTTCTACCTGCCCTCCTGGCAAGTCCGCTATTCACTCTACAACCAAGATCATCTTCATCTTCTCCTACATCTCACCTGGCTGTCCAATTTGCTGCACACCTTGCAACAATCATGCACAGAGCATCAACACTCTGCCTTTCTTCACCTTTTCACCTTTTCCTACAATATGCAGACAAAATTCGGCTTTGATACCATTTGATATAGACGCCCCACCTCGGCGGGGTCTATGCAACCTCCTGGTCTATGGATCTTCAATTCTATAAACTAGAGTAGCTCTTCGGGTCCCTGTTGGAACCTTCAAGAAATAATCCATAGGTCCTTGTGAAACTTCACCCACGCAAACTAGCACCAGGTGCAAGCTTCCCTCATGTGATCACCGACTGTGACCAGGCGCCAACCCAAAAGGTGCTTCGTGACTTCGGGCCTCGGGTGTTTTTATATGAGCCAACCTGGATTCTCTCGATTCCAAAACTATGAACTCTTCTAACCAATGAAAGGAACCGATAGTCCGATCTTCTCCCAGATCGATGATCGAGATCCACTTCGCGACTTCGTGCTTTGGAGTTTTTCAACTGTCGTTGTGAATCTTTTGAAGTATGAATCCTCGAAATCTCGAATCTACTTCCACCTATCAACCTCGATGATGGATGGTCCCAATTGCTTCAGAACTTCGGGACTTCAATGAGTCCGCTCCCCTGTGCACCTTGAAAGAATTAAAGCCCATGCACTTACCTCTGGATCCAATGACGGTTGGTCCACGCGCTTAGATCCGATGGACGTGATCTATTCCTCTCTTCTGTGTGCTCCTCCTGTATGGACATGAGATTCAACGACCTATATCTCTTCCTCTACAGCTGATTCGATGACAAATTTTTCTCCTCCTTGTGAGCTTATGAACTTGAAACAAATTCTCTCTGCGCCCACTCTTTGCACTTTAACTAGCCTTTAGATGGTTGTCTTTCAACACTTCGTTTGAGTGTTGGCCTGGTGCACTCCTTGCACATGTATTCCTCTAGAGTATTCAACAACTCTGTGAGTGTCTTCTCTTCGACACTTCTCTTCTCTTTGAACTCAATATAGAGTTCTCCTTGTGCACACTTGCACCTGCTCGATGTCCACCTGGTAGAGCTCTACAAAGTTATCAGTGACTCTGTCCTCTGTTCTGTGCCTTCTCTGCATAGTTTCTCTTCTAAGGTATTCAACAACCTTGAGTCTCCTCTTGAGTCTGTGAATCCTTCTGGTGTGACATCCTAGCACATTCTCCTCTTAAATCGACCTGAGATTCAGATACACATTCCTTGCGCCGGCTACAAAACTTCCAACGTTTTGTTGTGCACTCCTTGCACAACCTAAATAACCCAGAAGCAATTCCAACAAACTCACAGATAGAGAATTCTATCTATCCCTGTAGATGGAACCTATCATATAAATCTACATTATACATCCATAAAACACACATAGATGAAATTCATTCAAATGCATACACACATAGAATACCCATAGGCAGGAAAAATTGCTTTGTATTAATCTCAGAATGACTGTACAATGTTTACAAAGACTGGACTGCAACAGAGTCTCAGTTCTGTCCTCTATTGATCTCTCTACTCACTCATTTCCTCTACATGATAGATCTCTCTTACATGTTCTCCTCTATCGTTCTTGATCTAATGAAATTAGAAAGAACTTTTACAAAAAAGGGGATCCTAGAGCCTTTCCCTCCATATACCTACTCTCATTAAGTACATCAAATTACATTCAATGCCTATCTCGTCCAAATCAGATCTAGATCTTCATCATCCTATCATCCATTAAAGGTGACATCATCTTTTGCCTGCACAAAGGCATCGATTTGGCTCTTTCATCGTTACAACATTTAATTGCATTTAATTACAATCTAAAATTTGAAAGTGAGGGAAAAATGAGAGGCTGGAGCCTCTCTCCTCCTTGAATGCATGATGATGTGTTGTCTAGATGGTGCGTTGCTGAGGTGGAGCAATGCTCCTGCATCATATATGGTATGAGATATGCCTCAAGTGTAGACTTGAGTTTGCAGGGATATGCAGATTGGGCAGGGAGTGCAGTGGACTGGAAGAGCACCTCCGATTGTTTATTTACTTTAGGGTCTGCCATGGTTTCCTGGTGCATTAGGAAACAAATATATATGGAATTGACTACCACAGAGGAAAAATACATAACATTGAGTGTGGAAGTTTGCAAAGCAGTGTGGCTTTGCAAACTTCTGAAAGATTTATTCGATCATGAGATGGATCATACTACTATTCATTGTGATAACTAGAGTTGTGTGAAGCTCTATGAGAACCCTGTGTTTCATGATAGATCAAAACACATTGAGATAAAATATCATTATATCGGAGACATGATGCAGAGGAAATCAATACACGTGCAATACCTTCCTACACATGAGCAAATTGTAGATATATTCACCAAACTGCTTGCCAATACGAAGTTCAAGTACTTCCGTGAGAAACTGGCTTGGGGGAGAATACCTCTCTAGCTGACAGGGAATGTTGATGAAGACAACCAAGACGAAGTTCGAGTACTTCCATGCGAGACTTGGCCTAATGGAGAATGCCTCCCTAGTTGAGAGGGAGTGTTGATGATTACAACTACGTGAGACACCCTCTAGGACACAGACTGAGTGAGTCGGCCTCAGAGAAATCCCATGAGTTGCGTGCATGGTTCCTCTCTGAGATGGAGAAGGAACATTGTGTGGGGTGAGGAAGCCCATGAATTGGGTGTGCCCATGAGTTGGGTGTGTGGTTCCTCTCTGAGACAGAGATGGAATGTTGTGTGCCCTATGTGGGGTGAGAAATCCCATGAGATGGGTGTGTGGTTCCTCTCTGAGATGGAGATGGAATGTTGTGTGCCCTTGTGTGGGAAATCCCATGAGTTGGGTGTGTTGTTCTCTCTGAGATGGAGATGAAACACTGTGTTCCCTTTAGAAGGGAAGATGCCCATGAGATGGGTGTATCATTTAAGATGAAATGATGTGTACCCATGTGAGGGGTGAAGGAGCCCATGTCATTGGTTTACTGTTATCCTCTGTTCATAGAGTTGAGATGATGTGATACTATATATGATTCTCTTATGTAACCCAATGAGAAATAGATTTGCTGAGTTGGACATGCTTGTGGCTCAACACAGGTGAACGTGATCCTAGTGGCTGAGAACTAGTGAGTGTGGTTCTCCTTTGATACGGAGTGAGATAGAGATGTGGACATCCCTGTGGCTGAGCACAGATGGATGTGCCTGTAGTGGCTGAGAACTATTGGGTGTATGAGATCCCTTGCTATATTGTACAAGAGTCAGACTTACTTGTAACCCTATTTGTGATGTAAAGGGTACATGTCGGCCCCACCATAAAGTGAAAGATAATTAATGTAAACGATAATTATAATGGTAATTATTAATTATATTATGAGTTATTAAGGTCGGCCCTATTGTTCCAATAGACACTACTGTTGATAGGTTTAGTCTAATATAAATAAAGGTAAATTCCCCATTGAGGAATCATATCACAAGTGTGAGTTTGGAAATTTCAGCAAACACTTGTTCTTGGGAAAACTGCACACCTCTCTTGGGCGCTAGTCTTCTAGGGTTTCTGAGCAACCTTTTGTGTGCTAGGTTTATGGTGTGGGAGGTATTTATATTGAAGACTATAGAAAAGGATTGGATGGGTTTTCTTCCCTTGTTGAGAAGGTTTTCCCGTGATACTTCTTGTGTACTTGTGCATGGTGTTTCTTCTTGTGATCTTGGTTGCTACAACAAATTGTTTATGGTTTAAGTAAAATGCTAAAAATGGAATGAAATTCATACTTAATCCTATATTATTGAAAAATAAACTTGGTATCAAAGCATAGGTCTTGAAGAACCCCTGCACAATCATTTAAACTAATTCATCCTTCTATTCTACAGTTCCGTACGACCTCTAGTGTTTGTTGCAATTCTGTACGACCCTCCTTTTCTGGAGTGTTTTAGCCCCTAAAAATTGGAAATTGAGGAAAATTTTGGCATAGGAGAGTACAACCTTCTCCAACGCACCTCCATATATTTGCAGAGTGAAATTCAAAGCATTTTGAAATTTTGGTCCTAAGGTTTCTAGGGTTTCACAAATTTCTGCAGAATTTTGTCTTTAGGGTTTTTGCAACTCATTGAAGGAGCCTTTTCAACTCACCAGTATTCTTGTGAAATTATTATCGCTAATTTTTGGCAGTCATAATCCAAACAAAAACTAAAAGGGCTATCCTAGCCCAGCCGTTAGGTTTTCTATACCAGTTGACAAGGGTTTGTGAAGAATCTAAAAATATGATGAACATAATCATGATGGAAGACAAGCTTGGTGGATAAAGAAAACTCAGTTACTTGAAGCCAAGAATTCAAGGATATGAAGACATCAACATATCAATACCCTCATGTATGCACTTGTATATATTATTTGTATCATTATCATAAACGTACTAGCAGGAGGAAGGAACCTTTGCTGAAGTCATGAATCCAGAGGGATCTTAGTGCATTCAGAGGAACAACACATTGGAAGTAAAGACTCCAGGTTTGATTGTTTTAATTATCATGCCTCTAACCTACATTTATAAAGTTTGCTACATTACAAGTAGGTGTTGTATCTGTGACAACAATCCTTAAATTTTTTTGATTCTAGAGATGTACTCATCATTCTTCTTTAGGAGATATTTTTGTCTTGTTTCCTTTCGTTTGTTTTCTTGTTCCAAGCAGGTTAACAAAAAAGGAAGATGGATATACTTCAGACTTCAGAGGGAGTCAAAATTATTTGAGAAATATGAAGAACATAACCATCATTGAGGAAACCAATGAAATAATGCATAATTAGAATCTTTCTATGATTATGTGGAAAAAAGCATGCATGACACATTATAAGTTTAGAACACTAGTCTTCACCAGATTTTTGAAGAAACATAACTCCCGAAGAATCCTTCACCAGAGTGAAGCCCGAGATTGAAGACTTCGGTATATTTGTATGCCCAATGTATTTTCATGTACCCAAAGAGAAGAGGTCCAAGATAGACCCTTCAGGGAGAAATTATGCATTTATAGGATACCAATGAATCTTCGAAGACATATCAGATCTACATCCCTGGTCAGAGACAGATTGAGACAAGTATATATGTTTCCTTTGAATAAGATATATCCTGTCAAATATCCAGAGAATCTCAGATGGATATTGACAGTGAGACAATACCTTCTCCCCCATTCAACAATTCAGAGGGAGACAAACATTATTCCAATTGATCCAGTTGATCCAATTGATATGCCGAGAGATTTTGAAGTAGGGAATAAAAGGCTTTCCTAGGCTCAACAAACTCTGCAGGAGGAAGAGGAACATACAAACCCCTCAAGGCACATCCTGAGAGAAGAAAATATATTTTTGAGATACCCTTCAATGATGAGCCACTTCATTAATTATGAGCCTTCTTGTCATGGAGAAGCGACTGGTGAACATGTATGGAAATATGACATGACATAAGAATACCAGTATATCTTAAAGAATGAGGTATCAAATATTGTTATGAGAAAAGAAGGGAAGTCTGTGGTGACTTCCAAATGGATCTATAATATCAAGCATGCAACTGATGGAAGTGTCAAGAAATACAAAGCGAGATCTGTAGCCAGAGGATTCCCACATAGAGAGGAAGTTGTCTATGATGAGACACTTGATCTAGTAAGCCCGATACACTTCCATCCATACTACCATCCATGAGTTGGAAAATACATCAGATGGATGGATTCTTGATGAGTTTGGGTTTCAACAAGAGTGTTGTTGATCCAAAACTATATTATTACATTGTTGGTGAAGAGAACTTGATTTTGATGACTTATTCAGGAAGTCGTGTTGTTGGATACAAGCAAGATTTGACTTTTGATTTTGAGATGAAGTATCTGGGTATGATGCACTACTTCTTAGAACATGAAGTATGACATAGGACTGATGATATTTTTCCTAAGTTAAGGAAAATATACAGTGGGGATATTAAAGAAGTTCAATATGACTAAATGAAAATCCATGCCTACACCGATGGTGATGGATTTGAAGAAAATGAATGGTGATGATTCAAACAATATTGATCCATAGCTAATTGGATCACTGATGTATCTGGTTAACACCAGACTCGATATATGCTATGCAGTGAATATACTTAGCCAATTCATGAGTCAGCCAAGACAAACTCATTGGACAACAACGAAACATGTATTGAGATATCTTCGAGGCACAATTGGATATGGTCTGAGATATGCCTCCAGTGTATACTAGAGTTTGCAGGGATATGCAGATTGGGCAGGGAGCACAGTGGACCGGAAGAGCACCTCTGGTTGTTGCTTTACTTAAGGGTATGCCATGGTTTCCTGGTGCAGCAGGAAACAAATCTCTGTGGCATTGAGTATCGCAGAGGCATAATACATAACATTGAGTGTGGAAGTCGGTGAAGCAGTGTGGCTTCGAAAACTTCTGACAGATTTATTCGATCATGATATAGATCGTACTACTATTCATTGTGATAACCAGAGCTATGTGAATATCTCTGAGAACCCTATGATTCATGATAGATCGAAACACATTGAGATAAAATATCATTATATCAAAGACATGATGCATAGGAAATAAGTACATGTGCAATACCTTCCTACACATGAGCAGATTGCAGATATCTTCACCAAACCACTTGCCAATACGAAGTTTGAGTACTTCCATGAGAAACTGGCTTGGTGGAGAATACCTCTCTAGCTGAGAGGGAGTGTTGATGACTACAACCAAGACAAAGTACGAGTAATTCCATGAGAGACTTGGCCTGATGGAGAATGCCTCCCTAGATGAGAGGGAGTGTTGATAATTACACCTATGTGAGACATTCTGCAAGACACAGACTCAATGAGTCGGCCTGAGAGAAATCCCATGAGTTGGGTGTGGTTTTCCTCTCTGAGACGGAGAAGAAATGTTGTGTGACCCTGTGTGGGGTGAGGAAGCCCATGAGTTGGGTGTACGGTTCCTCTCTGGGATGGAGATGGAATGCTGTGTGCCTTGTGTGGGTGAGGAAGCCCATGAGTTGGGTGTGTGGTTCATCTCTAAGATAGAGAAGGAATGTTGTTTGCCGAAGCCCATGAGTTGGGTGTGTCGTTCTCTCTGAGATAGAGATGAAAAGTTTTGTGCGCTTGAGAAGGGAAGATGCCCATGAGATGGGTTCATCATTTGAGATGAAACAATGTGTACCCCTGTGAGGGGTGAAGGAGCCCATGTTATGGGTTTAATGTTCTCCTCTGTGCAGAGAGTTGAGATGATATTATATTCTAGATGATTCTCTTGTGTAACGCAGTGAGAAAGAGATCTGTTGAGTTGGATGTGCCTATGGCTGAGCACATGTGAACATGATCCTAGTGACTGAGCACATGTGAATGTGATCCTAGTGGCTGAGCACTAGTGAGTGTGGTTCTCTTGTGAGACGCAGTGAGATAGAAATGTGGACATCCCTGTGGCTGAGCATAGATCAATGTGCCCCTAGTGGCTGAGCACTAGTTGGTGTATGAGATCCCTTATTATATTGTACAAGATTCAGACTTATCTGTAAGCCTATTTGTGATGTAAAGGGTACATGTCGACCCCACCATATAGTGAAAAATAATTAATGTAAAAGGTAATTAGTATGGTAATTATTAATTATATTATGAGTTATTGAGGTCTGGCTTGTTGTTCCAATAGACACTACTATTGACAGGTTCAGTCTAATATAAATAAAGGTAAATTCCCCATTGAGGAATCATATCACAAGTGTGAGTTTGGAAATTTCAGAAAACACTTGTTATTGAGAAAAGTGCGCACCTCTCTTGGGCGCTAGTCTTCTAGGGTTTGTGAGAACCCTTTTGTGTGCTAGGTTTATGGTGTGGGAGGTATTTCTCTTGAATAATATAGCAAAGGATTGGCTGGGTTTTCTTCCCTTGTTGAGAAGGGTTTCCCATGATACTTCTTGTGTACTTGTGCGTGGTGTTTCTTCTTGTGATCTTGAGTTTAACACCTAAAATTGTTTATGGTTTAAGTAAATACTAAAATGGAATGAAATTCATGATTAAGCCCTAGATTATTGAAAATCAACACGCTTGTGCTACAACCCTCCAAATATACATACAGTTAGACACCATAGATACGAGAGAATTGAAATCTTTACAAATGTTATTTTTGATGCTGCTTGTAATAGTTCGATGGCTGAATGGTTGATTTTTGGATGCCTAGGGGACTTCCGATATACTACTAGATACGTGGAAGTGATATCCGGGTTCAGGTGTTGTCTAATGCAATACTACTCGAATGGTACCAACA
Source organism: Picea sitchensis (assembly GCA_010110895.2). NCBI lineage: Eukaryota > Viridiplantae > Streptophyta > Pinopsida > Pinales > Pinaceae > Picea > Picea sitchensis. The sequence continues at coordinate 10,029 of SNQJ01S0165765.1, read as the reverse complement.
AGTGTTACAAAGATTTCCAAGGGATGACAAAATATATATACCCTATTGATCTAGGTGGATATCGGTGGCCACTTACTAAGCCAGCTCAAAACAACTTTTGACAATTTTGGCAATTTACTATTTTAGCAGGTTTAACTTTGGGGGCCATTTTGAGGGCCTAAATGAAGGGATTTTAGATGAGGGTTCTCAATGATAGCCAAGGTATGATTGAGCCCCCAAATAGTCCTCTATGATACCTTTCAACCTTGAGATGTCGTGCGCCCTAAACCCGAGGAGATGTGCATGCAAAAGTTGACCCGAGAAGTTGATGTACTAGCACCCAAGCGGGGCCCACATGACTTTGGCTTCATCTCCTAGGGTTAGGTTTTTGATCTCAGGACTTTTGGCATTTCAAAGCCTCATTACAACAATCATCTTCTTGCAAATGTAGTAGCCGTCACATCTCTTCTCGAGAGATAGTGCCACCATTCTCGAGTCTTTCACTCTGTATGTTGATCTCTGTACATTTATTTCATTAATAGAAATCTTGTATTACTATATATATGTTGGTTGCATCTCTAATATATTTTAGTTTGTGAATATCTGAGATATCTACGTACATTTATTTATTATATCTCGATCTCATTTGTACTTAAAATAATCCGGATCCCGGTGGTATGTCGGGCTTGAGGAGCTACTCTTGATCGTTTTAGAGTGCATGTCCCAGGCAAGGAGTCTAGAAATTATAGAAAGTTGGGTCCTGATCTTGTCTCTTGATTAAAATCGCTCTCGCACACCTATTAAACCCTCAATGGCGGAAGAATATAAAAACGATGGAGCAAGCGATCCCTATCAATCTGTTGCTTGGAGCAACTCCACTTGCTTGATGGAGGACGAAATGATGGAGAATTTTGCCCACATCCTTCTAGCATCGCGACAGTGGTATCAGAGCAGGCTGCTCTTGATCGTTTTTTCAGTGCATGTCCCTGACGAGGTCTGAGTATAGCAAGTTGGGTCTCGAGCTTGTCTCTCTTGAAGACAATTTCTCTCGCACACCCAAGAAACCCTCCATGGCGGAAGAATATAAAAACGATGGAGCAAACGATCCTATCAATCTGTTGCTTGAGCAAACTCTCACGCGACAGAGGGACGAAATGATGGAGAATTTTGCCCACATCCTTCAACGCCTACTGATAACATCAGGCACATCTTCATCAAGTGGCCACTTTGGAGGAAACTCACCTTTCAAGGTGCAAGTGAACTTTGGTATTCTTGTATTTGAAGGACAGATAGATGCAGAAGCCCTAGAAAAGTGGTTAACTCTGCTAGAAGGTTATTTCTCTGTTCACAATTTTTTCGAAAAAGAAAAGATCACCTTCGCACTCCTTAAAGCTCTCCCTCATGTCAAACATTGGTGGGAAACTTACTGGGAGCAAAGTTCTACAGAGGAGTCTAGAATATATGGGGCAGATCCCACTTGGGATTTTTTTGTGGATGCGGTAAAGCAACAATATTACCCTATTGGAAACTATGAGGACCAATACATGATATGGACCACACTGCGACAAGAGAGGGGCCAAGTAGTTCTGGAGTTCACCAATACCTTTCATACCTTGCGCACCAAGCTGGGTATCAAAGAATCCGAGTGAAATTTGGTTTTGAAATACCGTGGGGCTCTACATAGATACATCCAGACTGAAATAGATTTTCTGGACATCTCATCACTCGGTGCTGCTTATTGATATGCTGTTAAAATTGAGCAGAAATTTAAGCACCAGAACAAACGGGAGTTTGAGTCTGCAAATCTGCAACAACCAAAGTATGACAAAGACGACCCTAACAAACAGTTTCTTGAAAACCAGTACAAGACACAGGAAAAGAAGGGTCATGGGAAGACAAAGAAGGACATAGAAAAATGGTGCAAGTTCCACAAAATCCCCTGGCACAACACCGATGAATGTCGCTCAAAATAGTCATTAGTGGCCGAGATCAAAGACAAAGAGCCAAACCCTGATTTGGAATATGATTATGAAAATAATGGTAAATGATAGATCATTGACGTAGACCCCACTGCTATTGTCGCTACTGCAACAATTCAACCAGAAGAACCAACAGATCCTGAAGAGGGGGAGCACCTTTTTCATTCACAGATGTGGGTGAAGGGGACCCCACTGCATTTTATTGTTGATAATGGAAGCTAGAAGAACCTCATCTCAACAGAGGTCATCAAATAGTTTGGATTGTCGACAAAACCACACCTGCAACCATACAACATTGGGTGGCTTCGCCAAGGACGAGATCTCCATGTCAGCCAACAGTGTCGATTATCATACAACATCCAGCCCGTCAAGGATGAGGTATTATGTGATGTTGCCCCACTGGATTTCTGTGATGTTCTCTTGGGCCAACCATATATGTGGAGACGCCATGCTGTTTATGAGTCTCGACCCCGTAGTGTCATTATTACTTTGGAGGGTCATATTTACAGAATACTAGAGGTAGTTCCGACTACTATTCCACCTAAAAAGTGTCGCAAGGTAGTGTCTCATACTGCAAAATTCAACTTCTTCACAATCTATTCAAAAGGAGAACAAAAGGACACTGCAACCACTACAGCCTTTCCCCAAACACCTTCTATCCAACATAAGTAGGTCGACAAGGTTGCAACAAAGTGCAAAGATTCCTTCTGCACACCTTCCTCTCATGTATCTCAACTTATTGAACAACCTCAACCTCAACAGGTTCGTGATAGAATTCCACAAACTGAGCAGCACGACGTCTCCAACAAAACAAGCAGCTCACCAAGATGCAGATTCAACAAATGCTTTTCCTTCTCCCCTGGGAACTCAACATAATGGATACCATTGTTTCCTAAGGAGGGAGGATTGATCCAGGTGGATATCGGTGGCCACCCACCTTTTCCAACTGGCTCAAAACAACTTTTTGACAATTTTGGCAATTTACTATTTTTAGCAAGTTTTAACTTTCGGGGCCATTTTGAGGGCCTAAATGAAGGTTTTTCGAGATAGAGGTTCTTAATTATATCCAAAGGCATGATTGAGCCCCCAAAATGAATATCCTTGATGATACCTTTCCAACGAGCTATCATACGCTTAAAATGAAGATCGTATGAAAAAGTTACGACCCCGGGAAGTTGATGTACTAACTTACCCAAATGGGGGCCCACATGACTTTTGGTGCTTCATCTCCTAGGGTTAGGTTTTTGGATGTATAGGACTTTTTTCATTCCTGTTTATTGTAAAAAGGCCTTCAGAGCCTCATTGTAATCATCTTCTTGCGAATGCGAGTAGCTGTCACATCTCTTCTCAGAGATAAGCTGCCACCATTCTATCGAGTCTTTCACTCTGTATTTTACAGTCTCTGTACATTTATTTCATTAATATAAATCGTGTATTACTGTATATCTGTGTTTATGGTTGCATCTTTGATATATTTCTGTTATATTATTGAATATCTGCGATATCTCTGTGCATTTCTTTATTATATCTCTGATCTCATTTCGTGTCGAAAATAATCCAGATCACCTATGAACTCTCAAGTATCCCTGTGTGTATTGTTCCCAAATTGCAGTTTCACATGCTAAACAAAAACTCCCGGGTGCTATTTATAGATGTCGATGCATGCCTCTAGCCTAGATTACTAAGGTTTTTTCCCAGATAATTATTCATCATCATAGCTTGCATGAAGTGCTCAAAAAATCATTCACATCAATGTATTATTCATTATTGGTCATACAACATTGAATAGAAAACGTTATTCAATCATAAGACCAATCATTAATGGCTAATAAAAGTGTGTATCCTTCTTGCGATACAACATCCTATTCAATTTTATTAAACTCGATGTATTTCAGTTATGCATTTTTAAATCAATACGAACTCTATCCCATGAAACATCAACAATAACATTAACTCATGACCGATGACAAGTAATAAAGAATTCTCAAGATACAAATGCAATGTATTCTATATAAAGGATTATTTCAATATTTCATTGATTCCACATTTGCAAAGACATTTTAATCATGAGCCAAGTATCATTATGATAATCAATTATAAATGATGTGGGGGGTCGATGTAATAGGAAGTGAAACTCAGGTATGGTAGATTGAACTTCCCATCAAGAGAACAATACACAGATTTTGGAAACTGGAACCCACGAAAGGGGAAAATAATGATATGAGGTTTAGTGATATTGATGGCATAACATTGGGTGTTTTTGGAGTTAATACATAAATATCAATTTAAACCCTTATCCACACACTGTATAATTCTGTGGTTTGAACAATTTATAAAAAAAAAACCCACACAACATGCAAATGATGACACTTTGAGTAGTTTGGTTTCGTCCACAATTAACGTCCAGATTGTATAGAGTATGCAACCAGTTAGCACAATGACAAAAGTATTTCAATCTTACATAGTGACACAAATCGATTTCACAACATTAAGACATTACAATTTCATCTGCAAATCATAATGATTTATGAAATTTTGATTAAGAGATTTAGAGAAATTCCTGTAGTGTTCCAATGCTTGGATTCCTTGTCTTCTTATATGCATTTAACTGTTTTAGCAAACAATGCACAATGGATAGATTGAGAGCATCATTCCAAGCATGTTTTAGTTAAATAGGTTTAGATCTTATAAAATAAAATGAACATATAAAATAAAATGAACATATAAAATACAAAATCGAACCTTGAATGAATATGTTGGTTATGATGGATAAATAATGGATCAACCAACAAAAAAAAATATTTAAAGGTTTTGCAATGAGCTCAAAAATAAAAAAATTCTAAAAGTGATGGGAATTTTTTTTAAAGAGGGTTTGATTAATTTTTTTTTTTTTTTTTAATGAAGGTGCCTTATCCGTTAATTGGGTGATGGGGATCACTTAGATTTGTTGAAAATCATTTTAAAGAAATATTTGTTGGACATACTCACACCAACCGGTGAGCATGATGATGATCTAAGTTACAACATATTTATTGGAGAGGTTCTTGAGGAGGGAGAGATCATCACTGAATAAAACCAAAGGGATTGTTATAAATTTAAGTAAATTTCATATGCTAATGCCAAGTTCCACACACTAGCCTTTAGAAATATAAAATCTAAATAAAATAAACAAGGAACATAATAGGCTGTGAACCATACCTTGTCCAATTGAAAATTCTAGCAATCCTTACTCAATAAAAAAAGCACCATGATCTATCGTCATTAATACACAAAAAATTTCACCAAATAAAGGAAAAACTTACACCATAATGATTGAGCAAAGAACTTCCTTTATTTTCTAATCCAATCCCCTTTTAAAAATGTGAGGCCTTCCCCTTTTATAGATGAAGAGGAGACATGAAACCATTTAGAAAAACCATGGGTAAAATCATTGAACCACAACCAAAATAATATTTAAATGTGCTCTTACAATAGAATAATGGTTTTTTCCTTTGATATGGGCAAATATTAATAAAATAATGCGCTTCTTCCTTAAACATGGTGAAATAATGATTTTCTTCCTTAGAAAAGTTTTTTTTTTTCCTCAGAAAAGCGCGTAATTTTATTCCTTGTAAGAGACAAAATTACATTTTGTAGGTGCTTCCGGAGCACAACACACCAAAAGTGTGTGTAAGAACCAAGAAAATACTTGGCCGTTGAAAGCTCGCTTTACCATGACTACCATTGCAAATTACAAAATCACACCCAGAACAAGGTGTACATATACTATCTTCATAATATGCATCCTTTATATACAAAAATAAGACCACATCATTTGTGGTTACTGTCTACCCTCTGTTGATATCCAATATCTGTTCATAATATCCAACCACAGTGGTGTTGGTGTAAAATTATCTTTATGTACAAAATGTTGTGCATAAAAGAAAGAGAAAAGTATCCATGTAGAGGCCAAAATAGTGGGAAGTAACACTGATCAAAACTTCTTTCAAGAGGATTTTTATCTGTCATAACTTCTTCAGTCCTGCAAGTTCCATTGATATTCTATAAAGGGCCTATGATAAAAAGAATTTGTGTCTTCCACTTTTGTTTCAATGATGTGCCATTGTCCTTGAGAGAGTTGCAATCCCTCTTTGGACAATGAATCTTCTACCAAGTTCCTGTACCTGTATACATGAGAGATAACCACAATATCAAAAGTATTCACCAGTCTAAAGATTTCCTCCAGAATAGGACAAAGAAAAATACTGTGACAGGTTTGATGTTTTCTTGTCCAATTAATAACATTCATAGAGTCCCCCAAAATTTGAATTTTTTGTATTCCTTTTTCTCTGGTGAAAAGAAGTAAAATCTTCAACGCCATAAGTTCAACATAGTTGTTTGTCCCCCTTCCCAATCGTATTTTTAAATGAAAAGTATGGCTGTATGATAAGTGCAGTACAACTCCTCCTCCACAAATAGAGTTATGAGAGGCTCCGTCAAAAAATGCCCAAGGTTTTGATGAGTCTATAACCTCTTATTTCCTTACTCGTAACGATGGAGCATCTTTGGACTGGGGGAATGGGATAAGATTGATAGGATTTGTGCTACGATTAATTCTGGAATTGAAGTTTTTTCCTTGAAAATTATTGCATTCCTTGCTAGATATATTCCCCATCTTAATAGGAGTGGTAGAGATTTAATCTCCTTATTTCTTGGGTCACATGTCCAGTTCTTCCAAGCCAGCTCCAGAGAATCTCCCTTCCATAAGAAATTCTTCCTGAGACAACTGGATGTTTCTGTCCATACTTTCATGGTGAAAGGACATGTGATGAGGATATGGAAGGTGGATTCATTTTCATTTTTACAAAGAGCACATCTCCTTGGACCTTCTATATGACGCTTAATTGAGACTTCCTAAGTTGGAATTCGACTATTCAAGGATGCCCACATAAAGATTTTGGATTTTTGTGGGCATTTCATCTTCCAAAGGCCCTTCCACCACCATTTGTGATTTTGTTGTATGGAGTCTATATTCAGAGCTATGTAACCCACTTTTGGAGTATATAATCCTATGGGATATTTCTTCCATAATAATTCATCTTCCCTATCTGTGAGTCTAATATGTCCTCTTCTGAGTGATACAATATAGTTTCTCATTAGATCTGCATGAGTCTTGTTTCATCGTATCAAAGTAGCATTTTTTCATCCTTAATTCCATAAATTTGTTGTAAGAGGATCAACTAGCTGAGAGAGGTAGAAGATACCTTGTTTGTGAAGTTGGTCACTTAGGTATTCCAGAAGAATATGAGAATTACCACACCCTGGACATGGATCGGCTCCAATACGAATATGATTTCCTTTACCCACCCTCCATGCAAGACTATCCCCGACCAATGAGAATGAGGATATCATCGCTTTCCAAATAATCGAACCATTTGTTGCAGATTTGTTTAGGTTTCTGATCCACTATTCAATTGAGGCCGGGGAGATATATTTTTGTGAGACTACAAGAGACCACAGTTAGGATACTGAAATGAGCCTCCAACAAGATTTTTCTGCCAGGGCCTTGGAAAACAAGAATATTTTTTTGAGGCCCCAACCTCCCAAAGCTTTTGGCATTGCTATATTTTCCCACTTTTCCCTTGGTTGAGTATACTTGTCTCCAGTCCCAGACCAAATGAATCGAAAACAAATCCTTTTGATTTTTTCTAGCACTCCTTTTGGGATCCATGCTAGAAACATCCAATAAACTGGTATGGTTTCCAAAATGGATTTGGTCAGAGTGAGTCTACCTGCTCTAGATAACCATCTAAAGCTCCATCCATTTAATCTTTTCTCTAATTTAGTTATCAACCATTTCCAATCTTCTTTCCTGTAACTGTTCGGTTTTAACTGAAAACCCAAATATTTTAATCCTTTTGAAATATCCTGAAGAGTGAAGGGAAAAAATCTATGATATACTACCATTTCCTCTTTATCGATTTCAGAGGTAGTGATGGTTGATTTTTGATCATTTATTATCATCCCTGTGGCCAATCAGAACATCAAAAGAATGTAATCCATAGTTTTTTCATCTCCAACTTGCCCATTACAAAAATAAGAACATCATCCACAAATAAGAGATGAGTGATCCTCATCCCTGGTGAAACTAGTATTCCTTGAAAAATCCCTGCCTTGGCTGCTAAATCTATATCTTTACTCAGTCCTTCGACCACTAGAAGGAAAATTAAAGGGGACAAGGGACAACCTTGATGCAGACCCCTTTCTAATATGAAAAATGGGGAGGTTACCCCATTTATGAGAACTGCAAAGGAGACTGAGGAAATTCAAGTTATTACCCATATTATAAATGGGACTTGAATGCTGAGGTGGGTAAGAAGAAGACATATATATGCCCAGTTCACTCTATCATAAGATTTTGAAATATCAATATTTAGGATTTATCCTTTTGATATTGAAGTCTTTAGACTGTGTAGGCCTTCTAAAAATCCAAACTATTCCTTGGAAATGGCCTTCGATAGAAAAGGCTTTAGTCGACGAGCTATGATTTTGGCAATAATTTTGTAGATACAATTACACAAAGAGATTGGCCTAAAGTCATCAAAAGTCTGTAGATCATTTACCTTAGGAATGAGGGCAATAAAAGTTGTATTGAAGGGTCCATGGATTCTACCATTGATACGAGATTCCTCAATAACTTTTAAAACCTCTGTTCCAATCAAATCAAGAAACCCCCTGAAGAATTCTATCGTCCATCCATTTGGACCAGGTATTTTTTCCATATGAAATGTTTGTAGAGTTTCTTTAACCTCCCCTTCTGTGACTTTGGCAAATAAATATTGATTCCCCTGTTCATTCACAAAACTTGGGAGATATAAAACCACCTTTATGATTTCTGCGATATTTACAATCCTGTCCGCTTTGAATAAAGACTGAAAGTGGTTTTTGCCCATATTTTCTAGACCTTCAAAGGAAGTAATGGATTTTCCCTCCTGGTCCTTTAAACTCCATATGGTGTTTTCAACTTTCCTCCCTTTTGCATAGGCTTGATATTTTATTTTTTATTTTCATCTCTATTTTCTAACCATATAGCTCTTCTTTCTAGCCTCCATGTTTCCTCTTGTTCCACCAGAAGTAATCTATGCCTGGCTTCCAGGATTTTCAAATTGTCGTGAGCCAAATCTGTCATGAACTTGCCTTCGAATATTCTTGTATAAGCCTCAGTTGATCCTCAATTCTTTGGAGCTCCTATTCCTCTACTTTCTGTTTTTCTCTTTCCCAAGGGATAACCAGTTTTTTTATTCTTTTGAGATTTGTTGCAAATTGGATACCTGCCGGAGTGCCTTCTGTATCCCTTATGTTAATCCAATTTGACTTGACCAACTGTTAAAAAATTTCGTCTTTCAACCAAGAGGATTTGAATTTAAAAGGGGCTGCTATATTTTGAGGGCCTCCTTCCATTTCAAGACAAATTGGTGAATGATATGATTCGCCTCCACTACCAATCCATTGACGAAATTGTAAAGGAAGCATCGCTAAAGGTTCAGAGATCAAAAAATGATCCAACCTTTTTGCAATACGAGCCTCCCCTACCCTCATATTCCTACAAGTGGGTAACAATTTTAGGGGGGATATATCAATAAGTCCATTAGATGCTAGGAGATGATTGAAGAAACCTGCTTGGTTGTCTGGGTGGGATGAGGGGCCCCAACTTTCAGCTTCCCCCAAGGAGAAATTTAGATCTCACCCCATAATTAGTAGGTCATTCTTCAAAAGATCTTTACCAGGAAGGTTTACCCAAAAGGTGCTTTAGTCTGTATGATACCCATATACATTAATTATTTTGAGATCCTTTCTAATCCCTTCCACCGGAAAATATCCCCCTAAGGCTGATTCGAATGCCCAAGAGTTTAAAATATTGGTGCTTTGAGCTCTCCATCCAATGACTAAACCCCCCGATCAACCTCTGGCATCCAGAATGTTAAGACCTAATATTGACTCATTACCCCTTAATTGGGGCATATTATATTAGTAATGTTATTTTATTTATGTCGGCTTTAGGCCATTAGTTATAATTATACCTCCTAGTCTC
>SNQJ01S0165764.1:4653-21052 GCA_010110895.2 Picea sitchensis | reverse complement strand
GGTCTTCTTGAAGATGTATCTTCAATAGTTTTCTTAGATTCTGGTTGACCATGATTCCTTCCTTTGAGTACTTCTGCATAACTCTTTCTATTTTCTTCATTCTTATTTTCTAGCAACCTAGAGTGCTTCTCTTCATTCTCTATGATTGATGTGGATGTTTATGTTTCTTCAACATTCTTGTTGAGCTTGACTATTTTACTTCTCAATGTGACAACTTCTTCTTCAAGCTTCTCAACCTCTTCTTCTTTCTTCATTATCTGAGACTTCATGACTTCTTCTATTGTTTTCACTTCTTCAAGATGAATTTTTAATGTGATTATTTCTTATTCAAGACCTTTCTCTTCTTTACCAAACTCTTCCTCAAGTTGGTTTAGATCATTAGTTCTTTCCTTAAGATGATCTGTCAATATCTTCTCTCTCATTTCTGCTTCTTCCTTCTATGTTGCTATGTTGGTTTCCAAACAATGCTTTTGATATTCAATATTTTCTTCGATCTTTATGGCTTCTTCTAGTTGAGTTATTAATTTATCGATGACTTTTTGGGCTTCTTCAAAAATGTGAACACTTTCCTTTTGTTTCATCAATTCTTTCTTCAGTGAATCGTTTTCTTCTCTTAGTTCATCTAAAGAACTAATTGATTCTTCTTCATAATTGTCTTCCTTTTCAATTAGTTTTTCTGTCTCATTTCCTTCATGGCATTCTATTTCAAGATGTCCACGTTTTTCACAATTAAAACAAAACAATAGACCTCTGGTGATTATGTACTCTTCATCTTCTGAATCTGCTTGACATGGTGAACACAATTCTTTTTTATTTGTATCTGCATCTTCTTTGACATTTTTTGAATCTGTGATGGGTGAAGAATATATGTCATTTAACTTATCCCAAAGTTCTTTTGTTGATGAACATTTACCAACCTTTTCTCTTACTGGATTAGGTAATCCTTCCCAGATGAAATCCATTGCTATTTTGTTATTCTTCCTCAATTCCTTCTTCGCTACAGTCTTTTCCCTTTTTGAACTATCATATCTTGTAACAACTGATAGCCAAATATAATGTCTCTGTGCCTGTAAAAATACTTATGTCCTTATGCTCCACATCGCATACTTAAAACCATTATGACCATTAAACATTGGTACTCCATTCTCAGAATAATCCATGATCTCCTTCCAGTGGTTAAATTGTTTCATGAAGGAACTGGCTCTGATACCAATTGTTGGATTACTAAGAGGAGGGTTGAATCAGTAATAAAGAAATTTAATCCTTTTTAACCATATAATCCAAGTGTTATATCAATGTAGCATTATCATCCAATAACTACAGAGTAAATAAGCAATGAACAAATAAACTATCATACACATACACAGTACACTAATGTTTTACGTGGAAACCCAAAGCGGGAGAAAACCACCTAATTCTTTTTCTTATATGTATTGAAGAATTACATTCATTGGAATCACCAACTTCCTTTGTTTTCAACTGCAACTGGAAGGAGGATCCAACCCCCTAGTTTCTCAGGCTACAACCTGAGGGAAGATCCAACTCTCCAATTCTCTGTCTACAACCAAAAGGAGGATACAACCCCCTATGTTCTCTGACTACAACTGGAAGGTGGATACAACCACCTATCCTTGCCCCGTCCAACCTCCCTAACATATAAGTAGAATGATGGAACCATTGTCACACTATCACTTTGAGATATACGACTGTAAACCTGTACAAATCAACCTGTAATCAACCTGTACCATAAACAAGTGCATCAACCATGCACCAACCTGTACAAAACCTGTAACATGAACAAGTGCATCAACCATGCACCAAACCTATAAAAAACCTATACCATGAACAAGTGCATCAACCATGCACCAAACCTGTAAAAAACCTATCCCATGAACAAGTGCATCAACCATGCACCAAACCTATACAAATAACCTATCACAACAAACTGTCCAAACAACCCATCGCAACAACTTGTCTCATCAATCTTATCAACCAAATCATATCTACTCATCAAGATCAATCACCAAGACAACTCTCAAGTATGTGCATCAAGTGTCTCTAATAATATACCAATACAAGTATGCTACATCATCCATAAAGAATTTGTCAACAATACTACTAACAAATGCCTCCAACCATGTATCAATTATGTATCAATAATGTATCAACTACTCATCAACTATGACTCATTAATATGTACCAACATCATCAACTATACACCTCATGTATGTGCCAACTCATCAACTACTTGTCTCAATCATGTACCCAACATGTACCTTAACCAAAATCCCTCATCAATGTCATCATACAAATATGATTTGTAACTCTGTAATAGACCTGGTGTATATGATCACATACCTGCAAACCTTCTTTAACTTTAACAACAAGAGACTAGCATTTCATCAAACTTTTCCTTAGTCTCACATGACTAGTTTTGGATTAGTCAACAACCCTAACTTGAAATAATCATAACTATGTACCTATAATGAATAAAGATATGAAAATTATATGCAATGTTATTCAGTGTGTTTTATGAAATTCCTCCAGGTTTCACTACTTGGAACCTCTCATAAAAGGAGTTATAGTAAAAATGGCATACCTTGTTGAATTATGTCTTATTCTAGAGAGCGACCTTGTAGAGCGTGCCCCACGCGGAATATTTATTGAATGGATTTGAAAATGTTACAGAGCATACTACAGACTTTAATCTAACTAAAAAAAATTATCTTACTGAATTTGGATATGTTATGAATAAGTTATGATGTTTTTACCCGAAACACATGTTTTAGACTAGTTCCGGGACTAGCCACAAACCCTATTTTCCATAGAGTGTAACTCCAAAAATACAACCACCCACAAGAATAATTTTTTACCATAGATACTTGGATATGTTTCCTCAATGGCATATCAATTTCACAGTCTGAATCATTCTAGAAAAAAAAATTATTGTGAAAATGGTGAGATGACCTGTAAATAACATACCTTAGAAAGCATCATCAAAAGAATTTATCCTCCCTTGAATTCCAGCCTTCTTTTCTTCACCTTCCCTCTGAAATTAGGCTTAGATATCCTTTGGTTACCTTAGTCACCTATATATATATATTCAATATGCTCGAGTGTGATGTAAAATGAGAGAGCCTTGCCTCTTATTTATACTCTCTGTCTTCTAGGTCACTTAACCCATTTCTAGGTCACTAAACCCATTTCTAGATCACTTAACCTATTTCTAGGTCACTTAACCCATTTATAGGTCACTTAACCTATTTATAGGTCACATAACCCATTTATAGGTCACTTAACCTATTTTACTCATTTTTAGGGTTAACCACTTTCCATAATTAGAAATTTATCCATTACTTTATCATTTAAATATTCCTCCTTGACTTTGTCACCTCAGTTTATGATTTAAATAATCTTCTTTGATTTTGTCACTTCACTATATTATTTAAATAATCCTTCTTGAATTTGTCACTTTACTTTATCATTCAAATAATAATTTATTCTTTGCAAGCTCTTTGACTTCTTTGACCTTTTGGGGCTTCAAGCCAACATATGACGGTCCTCCAACTTCGTAAGGACATAACTCTCAAACCGTGAGGAGTTATGTGACGTTCCACATACCACCATAAATGGGATGAAATATACTATCCATATAGAATATTCTTGCCTTCAAATATATCAAAACGTATACCATTATCCATCAAACAAAATTGGGTCCATACCCCAAACCTGGGTTCTCCAACTTCTCATGGCCATAACTCTCTAACCATGAGGAGTTATGTGACCTTCCACATACCACCAGAAATGGAATGACATGTAATATCCATATAGAATATTCTTAGCTTCAAATATATTAAAACTCATACCATTATGCATGAAACAACTTTGGGTCCATTACCCAAACCTTTGTGCTACTGGAATTCACTATTGGACTTTCTCCAAGGGTTGACATCAATCACTAAGGGTTGAAATCAATCTACAATATCACTCTCTAATAGTTGACATCAATGAAAACCAACAATCCATACTAGCTATCCATCAACCTAATCCAATTGTCTGACAAGGTCGACTATGAGTAAGATAATAATTTTGTCGACCAATTGTAAATAGAGTGTAGCATCGACTATGGGTGTTTGACAAGTTTTATTAATAATTACTCATGACTAAAAAGGAGTAGCACAAGGCTTGCAATAAACCATCTTAAAATGTGTCAATATATCCATCACATAGTTAGACTGAGAAATGAAAAAGCCATCACAAAGTGGTAATACTTGAAGAATCAAAACATAATGCAGAATACCAAGATCTATCATATCAAAGGAGTCAACAAGTTGTTTCTTCAATATAAGGATGCGATCATTATTATTCTCAGTAATGAGTAAGTCATCTACATATACAAAACTAATCAAAGTGTCTCCATTTGTGAGGCGAACATACAAGATGTGATCATATTCACACCATTTGAAACCAAATCAAAGAAAGAAACTATCAGTATTAGAATACTAGGCTCGGGGAGTCTGCTTCCACCCATAAAGGGACTTCTTGAGTCGACACACCAAATTTGAATCTATCACAAAACCAAGTGGTTGTTCCATAAAAATTTCTTTAGATAGGTATCCATGGAGAAAAGAACTCTTCACATCCATATGATGGATTTTCCATAAAAAATGAGATGTAAGGGAAAGAATTAGACAAACAGAGTTCATTTGTACAATTAGGGAAAGGTTTCAGTGTAGTCTATGCCTTCTTATTGAGAAAATCCCTTCGCAAATAGGAACTATTTATGTCACTCAACAACACCTTTAGAGCTAAATTTGATCTTGTAGACCCATCAACATTTCACAATATTATTTCCTTGTGGTTGGGGAGCCAAGTCCCAAGTATAATTCTTCGAAAAGGAATCAATTCCATTTTTGATTGCATGTTCCCATTCAGGTCATTCTTTAGAATCTGAGTAGGTATCAGGATCATATGTTTCTAGTACACGAGTCATCAAGACAACACTGGCATGTTGCTTTTGACTTCGAGTATGTCATCCATAGGAAGCATATCCAACATCATGTTTAACGACTTCAATTGTCTTGGTATCTCATCTAGGTAGACAAAAAAAAAAGTGAACTAAGGCTCACTTCAACTGGTCGATCAAAATTCAGAGGGTTTTCAGTTAGTGGAGCAATTGAAACAAAGTACAATAGATTAATCGACTCACAAGTTGAGGGTCTAGTTGAAACAAAGAAGTTTGATTGTCCATTTGAAGGACTAAAATATGGAACAAGAGCACCAGTGTCAGAGCCAACATCAAAGGGATCATCCTGTATCAATCCATAAGAGGAATTCAACAAATTGATTCCATAATAATTCTCATTAAATCATATGTTACATATCATAATGATTTTCCATTTGACATGATCAAATAGTCGATAGGATTTGGACTCTTCATAGTATCCCATTATGATGCAATCATGTCTCTTTGTATACAAATTATTTGTGAAATCATCAAGAATGTGAGCCCAAGAAACATATACAAACACGAAGGTGGATGACTGAAGGCTTCTTCCCATATCATCATTCGACTAGAGTCATGGCAGGAACAATTCGAGTCGATATGTGATTGAGAAGATAATTTGCACAGTATACCACTTCAGCCCATAAGTGGGTAGGAAGGTATTTATCCTACAAAAGACATCTAGCAATTTTGACTAGCATCCTATTCTTTCATTCTACAACACCATTATGTTGAGGAGTGTGAGGAACCGACCACTTCCATTTAATACTAGATTGAAGTAGGTATTCTTCAAAAGGTTGATTTACATACTCACCACCATTGTCTTATCTTAAGCATTTGATGCCTTGACTACATTTCATTTTACCAAAGGCATGTAAATCCTTGAATTTTTCAAATATGAGGCTCTTATTCGTCAGAAAATACACCCATGTAAAGAGAGAGAAATCATCAATGGAAGTCAAAATGTACCTTGCACCTGTCACTGAAGGTAAATTTATGCATAAAACATCATTGTGAACCAACTCTAGTAGTTTATGTGCTCTCCATGATTTTCCAGAGTCGAATAGTGCCTAAAGATCCTTCCAAAGTACAAAACAATTGCAGACTCATTCAAGGGGAAACACCTTCAACAAACTAACAACCATGTTTTGAGTTTCCAGTGTCTGCAAAATTTTGAAATTTAGATGTCCAAGTCACTCATGCCAAATTATAATTCTCTCATCAATGTGAGAAAAAAGTGTAGTTTGTTCAAGTTTAGGTCGAGTCAAGTCATGGAACTTGTACAAACTATCTATCAGGTTGGGAAGCTCACATGTGACAATCAACTTTCATTTCTTTAAATCATGAACATAGAATCGATCTAGCCAAAATTCCACAATATTACCTATCTAGGTTAATTGTGAAATAGACAGTATATTGGAACTAAGATTTGGAACATGATATACATTGGAAATATTCCCATGTCGACACACAAAATCACCCATACCAACAAAATCTAGAGAAAAATCATCAACAACATAGATTTTACTCTCCTTCTCTTTATTCAGTCTCATGAAAAAAGAGGCATCCTTAGCCATGTGGTGAGTGAGCCCAGAGTCAACTACCCATTTTTTTTGTGTAGAATGAGAGAGAAAGGTTGGACAAGTACTGACTTGGAAGGTGAAATTATCAGTGGGTCGGTGAACAATGGACTTGTCTCCTTCAAGGAGTTTAACGTTCTCCTCTAAATTGTCTCTCTTCTTATAACATTTTTTCTCCAAATTTCCTATCTTTCCAAAGTATTTCCATATCTTCTTCTTTTTACTTTGTTGTGGTTGTATTTGGGGTCCCTAGTCATGATTTACATATTTCTATGTAGAGGACTCAGACTAAACTCTATTCCTAGGATCCATATTTCCCTTTCCCTTTAGCAAGTGGGCCTAGTGTTTACCACTAATATTACCTTCTTCAAGAAATATATGTTGATCAGTAAACAAAATACCACAGAAAGATTCAAAGTTATAATCCTCACCATATTCCTTGCACGCTTGGGAGTTGGTGAAAAAATTTGACACAAACATGTCGAAAATGGTTCTCAAGTTCATCAGGACAAGCTCGATGAGTTGTCCATCCTTCTTCTGATAGTTATTTCCACATTCACCCAATTTCAATTGGATTTCTTTGACATGCGCCAAATAGTCCTCCATTCTCTCAAAGGAATGAGAATTTAGAGAGATCAACTCTTTCTCCAACCGCATGACGTGGATTTCGTCGACTTGGTCGAACAATGACTTCATATTCTTCTAGACATGATGAGGACAATCGATTCCACTAAGGTGAAAATGAAACTCCCACGAGAAGTGGGTCATAATGACTCCTACAACCCCATCCTTCTTTCCATGAACAACAAACTTCACATGGTTGTTTGTTGGATCTGATTATTTTTTATATCACCACCTTTGTATACTTCCACATTCCTTTTCTCTTTACTAAGGTTTCCATATATGGTATCCATACTACATAATTTGATTTGTTCCAAACAACAAGATTGATCTTTGAATCCATATTTGATATCTAAACATACTAGTTTGTTTCAATAAGTTCCAATCAACAAACCATCAGCCCAGAGTCAATCACACAACAACTATGACTCAACAATATTTGCAGACAATAGGTCGAGGTTTTAAACCTATCTTTGATACCATGTTGGGGAATAGGGTGGAATATGACATGAAATAGAGAACACATTACTGTAGATAATCAAAGAGCAATACAATTTTTGAAGAAATAGGTGGTGTCTAGAGACATCATTACATCACTTAAGAAAAGTGCATTATGATCAAAACATCATAATGCATGTTGCACATCTTGATCTGCATGATCTATTTCACAATATCTTGTCACTTGTTTTATAATGAGCCAAGGTATCTTCTTTTATAGTCTCAATATATAACCTACTTCCATAGAATCCCGAAGATCGTTTCCACATGTAACCATTGGTTGTTAGAGTTGACTCCGCCAAATATTCTATGTCGAGTCGTCTCGATAAGGATGATTGACCTGAACACCTACACGTCTAACTTGTATTCGATTGTTGAGATGGTTGATCCACTACCTGATTATGTTTGACTCTTGGTTGACTATCTGACCAACATGCATATCAACTAATCAACTAATTGTTGTGGTGTGTTGGTCAATTTCCCAATCGAATGTATCCAGATGTAGGTAAACCTCTCAACCGAATAAACTTAGTATATGTGTGATGAACCATCAATGAATGATGTTCAAACATTCTATGACTATAATCTATAGAAAAAATACACTTGGTAAAAGCCCAAGTTAATTTTAAACGTTTATATTACTTGTTATATCACTCTTTTTTTCTAGTAATTCCAATGACCAAAAATGTAGTTGGAAACATTGAACATGGTTTCAACCATCATATTTAAAATATTTCACTCTATTCAATTTATTTAAAATATATTACTTTTTTCTCCTTTAACCCAAAAAATACTTATCAAAGATGTTTCCAACTATGGATTTGAGAAAATATGAACCCTAAAATGGGAAGGTTTGGACACCAAACCTAGATAGGTTTAAATAATAGTGCCTTCATGTAGGGGTCGAAGGAGGGGAACAAGGGTTTCCTGCAAAGCCCAAAGTTGTTCATGTACCAAGGTCCTATGATGAAAATAACATCTCTATCCTCTCCTAAATCAAGTTCCATAATGAAGAATCATCATGTGTAAAGGTGATTATAAGCCTTTTCCTTGAGAAGGTGTTTCCAAGTGTGAGAGACCCACTTGTGGAGATTTGCAAGATCCAACCATGCTCTATTAAAATGACAAATCATACCATTCATTTTTTAAAAATCATATTTTATCTCAACTTTGTCCCCCAAAGAAAGGATTGAGTTTTTAGTTGCTTGCACCATAATGATCTATCTAAAATTAGAAATCCATAATCTTGAGGTCATTGCCTCTTAGAATAAGAATGAATTGTATATCCTCCCACATCACCATAGAACAAGTGAGGGAAAAGGAATATTTGCGAGAGACATCATAACTATTAGGGTGGAGGTGAAACATATAAATTTGAAACAACTAATAGGGAAATACAATCATCATTTGTCTTAGGCCAAGGGAGTTTTTCCCACAAGCCCTAACCTTAGTTGGAAAGTTCCATTGAAATTAATCCCCATAGTATCATACCCCTTCATTTTAATTTTTATTTCTTTCTACGACTCTATATCCTAATTGAATATATCAATTTAATGTTTTGATGAAAGGCCTATATTGAAAAATAATTAATCTTAAATTTTGGGTGAGACAACAATTTCCCTGTAATTGACAAGTGAATCCTTTTAATATCATAATAAGTTCACAACTATGACACACACACACAATTTGTTAATTGCATGGGACAAAATTGCTAGTCACATTCTAGCAAATGTCCCCTTCTCTTTGTGGGAGAAAGAAAGGGAAAGTATATCCCCCTACTTTATTGGAAAGTTCAATGCAAGGGGAGGACAAGTTGATACAGGGATTTTGATTTTTTGGGAAATCTCATGGTGCAATTGGGTACAATTATTTGTTAAGGCAAGTTTTTGTGTGTTAGATGAAATGAATTTGGAAGAAGGTTTATGTTAGGGTCCCACCCTAACTCCCCTAGTCAGTGAAATAGGTTGTTACTTAATGTATTTAGGGCCATATTTATCAAATGAGGTCCCATGGGGTAGTAGAGTGTGAAATCAATAAATGTAAGTGGTCTCATTAAAGAAGGTCCACTAGTTAGTGGTTGATGCCTCATCAATGGAGGTCAACTATGTGGTTGGGGTTTTGCTCAATTGGAAACTATATATAGTAGTAGACGCTATGTAATTGGATTCTAGATGAAAATTATTGTATTTGGATATTTTCCCATGTTGGAGGTTTCCCCCTAGAAGAGGCAAGTGAACATTACATCTAGTTCTAAATATCAGTAAAGGTTTGCTTACTACTATTATTTTAAAAATCTGTTTTAGTTTATTTCTTTCTATAGATATATTTCCTTTTGTATTTCTCTATTTATTTGTTTTTTAAAACTATATTCCATCTACTTTTATTTTAATAATTTGTTTTAGTTAACAAGGAATAGAACAAGTGGTATCAAAGTGATGATACTAAGAGGGGGGTGAATCTGTATCAAGTACAATTTAAAAACTTTTTCAACTTATACTTCAACCAAATTATATATTCTATTATATCCAATGAGAAATGAACAATAGTAGAATATTTACACTAATACACCACAATAAAACATGGACAATATATGAGAAATAATCAATAGTTATTGTTCAAGGGATGTAATGACTTCCAAAGTTAGCTACAGCTTCCAAATATAAAGGGAGGCATAAACCTCCAAAAGGAAGATACAATCCTCCAATATCAAGAGAGGGTTGACCTCTCCATCCTTTCCCCTTCCTTCTACCCAAGAATATATGAGAGATAATAAAACCTTACATTAAATTATCACCATCAACCAACCATCACATAGAACCTGATAATGCTTCCTGAGACTTCTTCAACTTCTGCAATTCTTAACTTATTGGAATGCTCTGATACTTTAGATAATATTACTCAATGTAATCTCTGAAACTCCTCCAATTTTCACTCCTTGAATCCTCCCAGAAAAGGAGTTATAGAGAAAATGGTAGACCTTATTCAATTCTAGTTTATTCATGAGAGAAAACTTGTAAAGAATGCCCGATGCTCAATATTTAACATAAGATTCTAAAATTTGTACATGGGAAACTAAAGCCCGTAATATTTCTAATGCAATTGGTCTCACTTCATTTGGATTCTCTATGAATACTTTATGGTTTTTTTACCTGGAACACCTATTTATGACTAGCTTCAGGACTAGTCAACAACCATATCTTCCACAAAGTGTATCTCCAAAATTATAGCGAATAAGAGCTAAAATTTTTACCATAGGTACCTAGATATGTCTTCTCAATATCATACAAATTTCACTATCTTAATCATTCTAGAAACAAATTTATAGTGAAAATGGTAAGATGGCATGTAAATAACATACCTTAGAACACATCACCAAAAGACTTCATCCTCCCTTGAAATTCGGCCTTCTTTACTTCAAATTTCCTCTGAAATTCGACTTATATATCCTTGTTCATTAAAAAACTTGTGTGTGTTAAAAAATGAATGTATAATGAGATGTATTTATACCCTTTATGTCACTTCCTTTTAACATCAGGGTCGACATTTAGTTTCTGATTCAATTCACATTGTCATCTTCAAAAATTCATTTCTCCTCAATCGTGAGGATCTACGTGACGTGCCACATACCACCAAAAACGACATGACTTATACTATCCATCCATGGGTGTTGTACCGTCATGTGTAATTTCCTTCATGTTTATCTAGTTCGATCAACTGTTGGGTCCAAAATCCAATGGCTAGGGTTGACATCAATGACTACAACCAATGAATAGGGTTGACATCAATGCCAACAAACAACCTTCCAACAATCTCCCCCTTTTTCATTGATGGAAACACTCATGCTCCCCCTGTCATCATGACACCAATTTCTCTCCCCCCTTGAAATCAATGGAAAAGGGTGGGGCTTCTCCCCCTAAGTTCAATGGCATAAGGTGACCTTCTTCTATGGGGTTTCACCCCCCTGAACATGTGGCACTCAATAATACTTCATCCTTTTTTTTGGTCTTTGGGAATTTTTCTTCCTTGGAATCCTTTTGTGTGGCTTATGTCTTCTCTCTCTTATTCATGTATAGTATGTATATGTTGTTTGGTCTTCTTGTTGCAGTTGCAACCAATCTTCCTGGGTTATTTTCTACAACTTTACATTTTTGGGATTCAAACGTAAGAGTGTATCCTTGATCACATATTTTGCTAAAACTGAGGAGATTATGCTTCAGATCTTCAACCAATAGGACTTTTCCTTCTTTTACATTTTCACTTCCAACCTTTACAGTTCCTTTTCCAATTATTTTGGTAGATGATTCATCCCCAAATGCAACATTTCCACCCTTTTTCTTCAAGCTGACAAATTTTCTTTGATCTCCGGTCATATGAGATGAGCACCTATAATACCCCAAGGATGATCCCCAGTTGTTTTATGAATTGTAAACATGTTTTGTAGGCTGGTGAGCTAAGAAATTATAAGCAGGTAGTCTTATGTTTTAGTAGGCCAGAGAGCCTAGGTGTTAAAGTCTAGGAGCCTATTTTGTACATGTAAATATTCATATTATTAATATAAAAAAATCGATGTGTGTAGACTGACCACGATAAAAGAGAATGGGAGACTATAATCCACTAGGCTGGGTAAAGGAGAGGGGATTGAGAGATTGGAAAGAGGGCGTTGAGAGGTTGGAAAGAAGGGCTAAGTCTAGGGGATTAAGTCCAAGAAAATAATAATTTATTATTATTCCAAAAGTTGTTTAGAAGGATATGTTTTTATACTAAGTTCCTTGGGAAGGATAGGTGACTTCCAAAAGGAAAAGGAACGTGCTTCCTGAGCGATAGTTGTCAGATCATGCACATGCAAACTTAAGGAGGAATTATTTTTGTTGCAAGGGGGGACACAGGCACTCTCACACACCCTCTCACTCGATCAGGAACTCATGCATGCACATGGGTAAATCTCGCTCACGCAGGGGGGGGTGTTCACGCCCATAGTTTGGCTCGCGTTTTGATCATTTTGGGCTATGCTAGACTAGTCTACCCGCATCTCCTCACAAGTTCACCCATGCATTGAGCAAGCCCACTACCATCCATTTCCACCATTGATAAACTCGTGACCATTTTGCACCTCTGTAATTTACTGATTCATCCCTTGCCTTACCCAAATTATTTATTATGGTCAAAGAAGTAGGTTGTTAGGCCTATGAGAAACTCTCTCTAGTTGAGAGAGTGTGTTGAGGAGGTGAGTTCTTTTGGAAGGAGTCCCATAGCTGCTACAGAGCTCTCAGAATTCTGGCTCGGCCTGTTGCTGAAGCCCAAGGCAAGGAAGGTGGAGCAGTCGATGGACCATGTGACAGTGAAGGTGTATACTCCTGGGGTGGGACATGCATGTGGGGAATGAGAGTCTATGAGAAGTGGACATAAGTGGCTCCTGGGAGATAATCCTTCCTCTCAAACTGTGTGACTTTCCTATTGACCTTGCCTAGCCTAGGAATCCCTTGCTCGGTGGAGTTTAGTCCCAGCTCGAGGGTGACCTAATGATGAGAGTGATGAGCAATGAGGTCTAAGTCTGGGAGGTTCTTGGAAGGTTTGCACGTAGTTGGTGGTTTACTCCAGTTAAAATATAAGTATCATTTCTATGATTAATTATATATATTATGCATGTCTATGATTCTTGAATGTTATCATGTGTTTTGTTGCATGTAGGAATTACTGTCAATTCCATTTGACTTTGTATGATAACAGTAACTCTGTATTATTTGTTTTAAATTCATTGGTTATGTATGTTATACATATATGTATGTTCCGCGGTGGCGTTGCCTGGCCTGTTGATGGTCGGGGTATGCTACAAATTGGTATCAGAGCTATTCTGTTGAAGACAAGGTGTTTGGGTGGCATTTCCCGGTAGTGATGTTTGATGGCTGAGGTATGCTACAAATTGGTATCAGAGCCAAGGTTTCAACACTGAGCCTGGATGGGCCAGATAAGTGGTCATGAGAACCAAATTTCAAGTGGAAATTGTGTCCAGAGGAACCAATTTCGAACATCAAAACATTCCTAAGTGCCAAGAGGTTACCTTGGCCATGTTACAAATCTTAGCAGGTGTGGCAGTATTATAAAACCACGATAGACATGGTATTGGACCATAGAGTAATGTTGGCCATAGGATCAGTTTGGAAAAAGGGGAATCCTTCACAACCAACAGATCTAGAGAAAGTGAAGAAAGGTTAACTTGGAAGCTTTACCATTAGATCAAGCCAAATAATAAGGTAAGGCACGGGGTGAAAAGAGGATTAGAACCATCGAATCTACGCGCAAGTGGTTGTGAGTCGTAGATTTCACGACAAATCGTAATTTCAAAATTCAGGAGAAGTAGGCTGTGTTGGTGCACAAACTTCTGAAACCCGAAGTTCCGAAGCAAAAGATAAGATGTAATGGGAAGGATGAAATCACCAAGGGTGATGTGGATCTTCCTAGTCATGCCATGTTCCACCACCCTAGTGGTGATAACTATACTATGTGGACCCGGAGATAAAGAAGTCTGAAAATTTGGAATTCGGGAGACTGGAAGGAAACAAGCGTAAAAACTTCTGAAACTTGAATTTACGAAGTGACAAGGCATGATTATGTCATCAAGAATGACGTGGACACATGGGATGTGTGCCACATGTCAGTGGATTTTGGACTTGCCAAATATCGAAATGTCAATGAGAAGGTGACATGTGTCACCTACCTGAGTGGACCATGTGTCCATTCTGATGTTTCTCCACATGGACCTCCTCTCGAGTATGGGTGGTGGGGCCTTGATGGTTCCAGTAAACATTTGGCACGAGTTGTTTCATAAGGAAATGAAAGGAAGAAATTTCAAACGTTTGGTAATGCAAAGGTGACGAGACATAATGACGTCACCAAGGGTGGCAAGGAAGTGGTCGGAGACTAACGGTTCAGGAGAAGTGGGGTGTGCTGACGCACAAACTTCCGAAGCTCTGAAGCTTAGATGCCTAAAGTCCCTCAGTGGGTATCAACCGCTAGATGTCGATTAGTGGTGAATTTCCAATCCTTCCTACTTCGTGAGTTCGTTAGTTCGGAACTCCGAGAGACTGTTGAGATGTGCTATGAAAACTTTTGAAGCCTTAGGCCTGAAGTTTCGAGTAAGTGCCTATAGATCTATCACTTGGTCAAAACCATGGTCATGTGGGTTGGGGACCAAGAGAAAGGGGCTAGTTCCCGAAAAATTGTTGCAGAATAGAGCATAACTCAGAAAGAAAAAGATCTATGGGGATTCTTGATTGATCAAGAATCACAGAGAATGAAATCTGAACGTTTTCTTGAATCAGATAGATTATGAATACTGTGGAATTTGTTAAGGACTAATGGCCTGACAAATTTTGATTGACTTCAAATTGTGTTTGTAGAGTCAACGATTGTCAAAACCAAACCGAATTGTCGTAGAGTATAGAGAAATGGAGGAGGCACAAAATGCTTCCATCTCAGAGAATGAAGCTCGAGGAATGGATGTCCATTTGGGGTTTGAAGGATTGAACTCCAATGGGCATGGGAAAGATATAGATGAGGGAAACATGATGAAAATCATTGGAAGATTGCAGAAAGATGTCCAGACTCACCGAGAAGATAACAGAAAGTTCATGAAAGCTAGGGACTAACAAGAATAATTCAACCTAAAGTTGATGCGGAGCCTCGAAAGGATAGAAAGGAAATTGGATAAGGAGAGTGATTCCAATAAATCAGGAAGCCGCAGGTCCCCTGATGAGAAGAGGAAATCAAGGAGTGTTGGAAGACACCATCATCACTCTCAATGAAACTCCAAGAGGAGGGCACATAGTAGTTCAAGCCCATATCCTACTAGAAAGAACGGGAGATCTGGAGTGGATGAACTGAAGGGAGAAATGAACAAGATTAATCCTCCTATGTTTGATGGAGAGCACAAGTAGGAGGAAGATGCTGAGACATGGCTTCTTGGCATGAGGAAATATTTCCAACTGCAGAATTATTCCTCTCATGCAGAAGGAAGAATTGCAATGTATCAACTGAAAGGAAATACATCCATGTGGTGGGATAAACTTATGCAGGTGCAACACATTAAAGAGAAAAATGTTACTTGGGAGGAATTCAAGAAGTATTTCGAAAATAAATACTTGACTAAGAGATATTATGACAAAAAAATGAAAGAGTTCTTTGAACTCAATTTGGGTGGCATGTCCATTGAAGTATGTACCCTTAATCAAGGATGAGACTACCATATTCCATCGGTGACAAGATCTAGTATAACGATCCTAAAACTATGGAAGAAACCATAAGGAGAGAAAAATGTTTATATGAGTAGCAAGGAGAAAAGCCTACTTTCTGAAAGGCTTGGGAAGACAAGAAGAGATTCAATATGGATCAGAGGAAGAAGGGAACTAAACCATCCTTTTTCAAAAACATTCCTCAAGGAAAACTAGGTTTTAAAGAGCCTAGGAAGGATGAAATAGGTGGAAAAATACCAAGATAGCTACTTATGGAATGTTGGGGTTGTAAAGAAAATCATAGGTACAAATATTTCCCCCACAGAAATGACAAGGTTAGAGTTGTCCACAATGTTCAATAGGAAGAAATAGTGGAGGACATGGGAAGAAGTGCATGAAGGATCTATGCAGCCCTTGACAACAAGCAAGCAGAATATCAGTCACATATGATTGAAGTGGAAGGTATG
>SNQJ01S0165762.1:16171-37223 GCA_010110895.2 Picea sitchensis | reverse complement strand
TCCAGCAAGCTTTTTGTTGATAAAAGACTAGCCTAAGCACTCGTAATGAATACTTGTGAGTTAGGATGTTATTTTTGCTGGCTATAAACATAGGGTGATATTCCTGTCTATTTTTCTTTAGCCAAGCAGAATCCAAAAATTCTTGAGTAAGATCATTTCATATATTTTCCTCAACACACACATTACGACGTGGGTGGGATTTTTCCAGGCACTCAAAGACCGCTTATATTCCTCAAGACATCGACCGAACCTCCTTGCCAAATGGTTGCAGCTACGAAAACTCACCCATCAATCAATATAGCGCTACATAGAGGTATTTTGCAAGTTGTGCATTGAGCTTTACATTTCAAATCTAGAAGAGGTATAGATTGTCAAATTTAATTATGGTTTATTAACAATTTTCCGTCATGAAGTCAATTTTATTGAGTCTCCTTCCTTGGACAAGGATTTTCTTTGAGCCTTGGTCATGGAGCGTAAAGTGGCTACTCAAATCCACTCTGCCCCAACCTGATATGGTCCTTCTGCTACTAGTCCTTGGGTTCCCCTGCTTCCCCATCCACACCTAGAAATGCACCTTGGTGTACCTTTCATAATACCAACTCGCATGCATCTGCAAACTGTCGGGTACTTCAAAATATTCACACCAACCAGACTCTATTTGCAGAGGTTACTCAACCATATTCCTCTGGCCATCCTGAAGTAGTATCTCTTGAAAATCCTATTGAAGTGGACCCTTATTTGATCATGATGACCACTAATGAACTTGACATCTCTAACATACCATTGTTCACACATAATTTTCAAATTAAGCATGAGTTATCTACTCTCATCTTGGACAACGAAAGCCAAAAGAACCACATTGCCTGGAACTTGGTCACACGCCTGAACCTCCCCACCACTCCACACCCGACCCCATACTAGCTTGGTTGGGTACAAAAGGAAGGCCCTCATCTCACTATCTCCCATTTTGTGCAGTTACCTTTGCGATTAGCCCTTTCCGGGATATTGTGGTGTGTGATGTCTCTCCTATTGATTGTGTCGATTTGTTACTTGGAATTCCCTACCAACATGCCTGATACACTATCTATCATGCTAAATATCATCAATACCACTTGCAACATGAGGGGCACACCTATGTGCTTACTTATTCCACTCTTAAATCCACCCATCATATTACTGACCACACAACCATTAATCAAGTTAGTTTGAACCAATGCATCTCTTTGTGCTTAGTTCACCCCATTAACCTAAACAACGGGTATAACCATGTACCTCCTACCATAGATCCCCTACTCCAAGAATTTGCAGATGTCTTCACACAACCCACGAAACTGCCCCTGTCTCACTCTATTGAGCTCACACTTGATCTAATTCCTGGTGCTTCTTTTCCTGACACCCTATCTTATCACATCACTCCTTGGAAGGCCACTGACATGGAACACCAAACTAGTCAAATTTTGAACTTAGGCAATATTCCACCATCATCATCTCCATGTGTGTTGCTTGCCTTTTCTATCCAAACAAAGATGATTCAAAATGGTGCTTAGTGACCCAATATTGTGCCCTTAATAAATCCAATGTTAAAACTTGTTACCCCTTGCCTAAGATTGAGGAATTGTTAGATCACTCACAAGGGTATTATTCCTTAACACAGATGGATTTGAAAGTTGGCCACCATCAAGTTCACATGAATGTAGCAAGACATTTGGGTAAACGCGTGATCATTTATCTTGATGATATTTTGGTCTTTTGTAATTCATAGGCAGAACATCTCCAGCTTGTCCGCAACATCCTCGAGCTACTGCGGGCACATACACTTCAGGAAAAAAAATCCTATGTTGGACACTCATCAGTTCTTCATTTGGGACTTACACTGGACACAAAAGGGGGTTAATCAGATCCATATTGGGTACATGTTTTGGCACAATGGAAATTGCACTCCAATTCCCATGACCTCAAGAATTTTTTTCGAAAGGTTGGGCACCACTTTACTTAGCTTTCGCCCGCATTATTCTCTACATGGGTTCTCTGTTTGCTAGATAGGAATCATCCCTTTGAGATTAAGAAGGATGCATTCAAATTTTCCATTGGGGTGGTATTTAAACATGGAGGTCATTAAATGAAATTCCATTTAGAGACCGTTGTTGCTTCTGGATCAACACATCAACATTAGGAACATCATTCAGCTCAACATTTTATCCATATGTCTATTCAACGTTATATTCAGGAAGCATCTGCCTTATGAGCATCCCAAGACCGTGCAAAAAACAAGCATGCTAAGAAGTGCATGCCATCGTTCTTTCAGTTGGGAGATAGTATATGGCTCTTGTTGGACAAGAACCAATTCAAACTCCAACATCATTTGCAACACAATTTCCCTCATTTGTTGGCAGAAGCAGGGACGCTTCCAGAGCTAAACAGGGAGGAATTGGGCCACCAAGAAGTGCGCCCTACTTCCTTGGCCACTCATGATGAGTGTTCACTCCTTAATTAGTATTATATTTTGTGATGCATTTAGTTTTAGATATTTCTATTGTAGACAGTAGTTCACTTCAACACTTTCCTCTGCAAGAATTTAGTCTACTTTTATCAATTACTATTGTAAGCATTTAGTTAGTTGTTGCAACTTCTATTGTAATCAATTGTTGGGAACATGCCTATTTTGGGGAAAAGGCACCAAGTGGAGGAAACACAGTTGGCAGAAAAGCACGCGAGGCATGCATGCAAGAAGAAGGGAAGGAAAGACAGCTGGCAGGAAAAGCAGCGGATGAAAACACGCATGCAGAGGAGAAAAGTGTGCAAGTCCAGCATGAAAGAATACCTAACTAGGTTAGGGTTTTGGTAAAAGAATGTAACAAATGATTAGCCAAGAATGGATATAAATAGACACCTAGGAGGTTTAGGGGGGTTTGGGTGTCTTTGATGGTTGTTATGAGTTACTAGCGTAGATAGGGTAATTGGTCGGTAAGATGACTGTAATCTGATACCCTTTTTAAGTTGTTGAGTTGTAGGAAAGAATAGTGACTAGACTTTGAGGGTTAGATCACAGGCTTAGGATCCTGGTGCGATCTATTCAACCTCATAAAGGTCAAGGAGTCTATTTTATGAATGTACGAACGAAGTTGTAGTGTGTGCGGTGCCATATATGATAGAACCATAATAAAAGAGCTCAAGAGACAAATCTTTGTGGACGTAGCCCAGGAGGGGGTGAACCACGGTAAATCATGTGTGATGTGGAATGATTATTGTTTATGTCTTTACTTTCCTTTGTTAAATCTTAGATGAATGTTTTGATGAAGTAGTTAGATCTGTTGATTTACATGCATGAATAAAGAAAGGCAGAAAAACTAAGATAGATGAATGATATAGTAATAGAATGAAGATCATGTAGTACAATCCCAGATCCCGTTCATTCCCAGGTTGCAAGCACTTGAGCGTTGCAGCCACCCATAGAACTATCTTGGGTGAGACTACACAGTGCACTATGTGTGTTGCGTTGCCTTCTGGTTTACTAGGAGGCCGATAGTTTTAGAGGCTTCATTGGATCCCTAGAAAACCTGAAACTAGGCCAATCATGTTAAACGTAAAACTCAGATAAGAAACGAACAAACAGTTTCGTTGTCGGTTGGAACAACATAGGATTGAGTAGATGGGATCTATTGAAGAACTGTTAAAAGAATGTAAGATCTGTGGAAGGCGTGTAAAAGGAATATCACATTGGACGACAATAAGGTGAGAGAATGCATCGCTAAAAGGGGATGTTGAGACCATGGAATCCCACAAAAGCAAAGATCGAAAGCTGGTTGAAGGCAAAGGAGCTAGAGTTTGCGCAGAAAGGTAACAAAAACCCTAGAGTAACACCGCGCAAATATCTGGAGAAGTATGTGTTTACTGATCTGCATGAAGTATTTCTCTGTGAATTTCCACACTTATTGCAGTAGTGGATATTGAGGTTTAAGTATAACCACACAATGAATCAGATCTAACAGTTAGAGTGGACCTCAGTTTAGATCCCGCAGTTACAGTAGGTGAATAACAAATTCACCCACGCTGTAGATTTTTGGCTCAACAGTAATGTAACAGGCTTTATAACAGAATTTGCACTAGATATCATGAAGTCGTACAGTGCAACAGAGAAAGAGTTTCTACGTGGGCCTCTAGGAAGGTATATTATATTGTTGTACACTTATATTAAGATATTTCTATATAACAAAGGTGTAATGACAATGGAATTAGACAGCTAAACTTTCTTGCGTGCATGGGGGAAGAACTGACAGTAAAAGGAGAAATGGAAGGAGAAAGAGATAAAGGAAAGAAGGAGGAAGCATTAGACCCAATCATGATGGACGACGACCAAGTAAAGAGGATGATGGAGACAGCTGGAAAGACGCCTAGTGGAGTACCCTACCAATATAAGGTAAGCACAAAGAAGAGAGTTATAGCCGTGAGGGAAGGCTTGGCCAATGATGAAGAGGAGGTAGAGGATCTTCGGGCTGTGGAGTAGATTATGGAAATCATGCGCGAAACATATGAGAGGAAGATGAGAGGTCCAAGAGCGGGAATCAAAGGCAACAATCCTATCCATATTGATGTCAGTGTGGAACCCATAAACCCATGTGCCACTAACACACCAAGAAGAACACCACCATTTAGGAAACTGAATTTCGAGACAAGGAAGATAGCAGGAAGTTACATCGTGCAGAAGTAGAAGTTCAATATTCAAGATGGTAGGACATGATCCCACCATTTGGTTACCATAATTTCAAGGAGAGGCAACATAATACCCTGAGAAACACTTGTTCATTCATGCAAAGATTTGCAAAGCAAAACATATCACTGATGAAGATACTAAACTTGCGCAACTAGCTATCACGCTCAGAGACTGCGCACTAGACTGGTACATGAGTCTAGACATCAACAATGCACCTTGGACGACAAGGAAACTAACAGACATTCAGAAATTATTGATTAATGAGTTCCAGAAGTCGAGCTCAGAGGATCAATACATGAACGAGATGATAGAAGTCTGACATAAACCAGGAGAAATTATCTGGGAAATTGACCAGCGATTTAAACGTCTAAAAGGGAAATTGAGGTATGCCATGAATGACATGCAACATAGGCATCTGTTTGTGAATTCTTTGTTACCACACTTGAAATACCCACTCAGACAATAGAAATTTCAATCCCAAGTAGAGGCTCTACAGGAAGCATTACAAATGGAGGAGAATCAGTACCACAAGACAGATACAGATATAGAGGATTTGAAGGAGGATCTGAAGAATATTACCTTCCAACTCAATCATAATAAGGGCAAGGACAAGCGTGAAGTTGTTTGGTGTACCACATGTAGAATAGAAGGGAACCATAAGAATGAATGTCCAACATTCGTGTAGTATATAGCAACAGGGATGCCAAATCCATTCCCAACGGGAGGACCCTGGTGTGAAATTTGCAAGACACACGGGCATGATCCATATCATTGTCCTGTGATGCAAAAATACCAGACAGTACCAAAGAATGCATACTGCACTTTTTGCAAGTCAGTAGGCCACGATGACAAAGACTGCATAACCATGGATCTGATGAGAGAAAGGACGTCAGACACATATAGGGTGCAAGTCAAAATGATGACAAGGAAAGCCGCACCTCAATTTAACCCGACACCACTGCAGTATAATATTGTGCTACAACAGTATAACAATGCACATCCGTAGTATAACACTGCACAACCCCAGTATAACCTTGCACAGTATAATCAGGTACCTCAATATAATACACCAAGTGAAGATCGCGTTGGGTACAGAGGAGGAGGACAAGGCAAAGGAATATTTGGATGCAGAAGAGGTCCAATAGTGTGCCATAATTGCCAACAACTAGGGAACTATGCAAGAGAATTCCCTCTACCACCTGCGACATGTATGTATTGTCGTGCAGCAGATCATGATACAAAGGATTGCACAACATTGTTGGGGAAGATATAGGAGAAATGAAATCAGAACAATCGTAACGTACAGTGGATCTCTACAGAAGCTGGATAAGATGGTAGGTACATCAACATAGTGACACGTGAAGTGATAAAACAGGATATGATGCGGCCAAACAAGAACCAATACAAAACCAGTGGATTAAGAAAAATATCGAGCCACCCAAGCAATTTGACGTAGAAAAGGAGAAGGAGACCTTTATGGAGGTCAAGCAAGAATTTATCAAAAAAAATGTTTCATCTAAATCTACCGCGCAACATACCTAAGATGTCCCAACGTATAAAATGTCGTCAACATTGGACCATACCAGTGAAGTCCACCCTGGAAACCAAGTAAGTTGTATTAAAACTTTCCTGCAATCCTGTATTCAATTATTTAAGGATCCATCATCCGTTATAGTATTACAAAATCTGTTAGATAGATGTACCAAAAACTATGAGGGAAAGCTAGAATAGAGGATAGTCAATCACCTCCATGTCATAAGGAGAACCAACAAATATTTTAGATTGAATGCCAACATTGGATATTTTAACATGGGCGATGTGATATTCAATCTGGGATCTGACATGAATGTATTGCCCAAAAAGACATGGAAATGCATGGGAGAACCTACCTTAGGCTACTCACCAGTCCAACTAAATTTAGAAAACCAACACAGAGTTCTACCAATAGGGAGGTTGAAAGGAGTTATAGTAGATCTGGATGGAGTGCGCACTAAGGCAGACTTCGAAGTAATCAAAATCGTGGATGGCACAACACCATATCCATCATTACTGGGATTGGATTGGGCATTTGAAAATCTGGCGATAATCAACCTTCAATCCAGGAAGATGACATTTGAGTTAGGAAAATATAGGGTTATTGTGCCTCTAGATCCATTAGAAGACGAAAGATTTGTGGAACCAACATGTTTAGACATGGAAGAAATTAACCATTTGTACCGGACCACCGCGTACACCGAAGATTACATTAATCCAACTGTTGATTGTGTACTTAGCTGGAGAAGTATCACATCATGTGCTTCCCACTTATACATGGGTCTGGAGAATTGGCAGCAGTGCCTACATGAGGTTTCAACCAGAAGATGCACCCGAATAGACTGCGCAGTAACATGGTTTGGGACAAGAGTCAAAGAACCTACAAGTTTCCATGGAATCAACATCTTGGAAGAATTCCTAACGAGATATGAAGACGAAGTATCGAAAATTCATAAATTGTTATCTCTCGACATCACACTTAAGGCTACACCTACAAGATGGTGGGGTGCACACAAAGAAACAATCAAGGACTGGTACCAATGTAAGCGGTTACTGCGCATAAGGTTCGACACAGTACATAGAAACAACTAGCAGCAAAAGTATGATGGACAAGGGGCACCAGCGGATCACTTGGAGAAGTGTAGAGTGTTGTGGAAAATGACACCCCCAAAGGAATGGCCTCATCATTTCGTACACACATTAGAGGGCATCCCAACAAACTGGTATATAGACCAGGAACTGCACAGAGGAACTACGATTTCGACAGTACTACAACAAAACTTTACAACCACTTTCTCATTTGAACATGAAAACCCAACATAGATGCATCACTTAAGCAAATAAGGGGGTTGATATTCATTAAGGAACCAGAAGTTGAAGTCATAACAGAAGAACAATGGCAGAACAGACAGACAGTGAAAGAACTATTGGCATGCTACCATGTGTAGGAAGAAGTACCGGATGAAGACGATCCACGCGATATTCAGATTGAAGAAGCTAAAGGTGAAAGAGAAGTGGAAGGTACACCTTTAGAATAAGAAGTAATTGTTGCGCCAATCAAGGTGAAGAAAGTCAACATTGGGACAGTTGAGAATCCCAAGATGGACAACATTGGAGACTATTGGGACGAGAAAATAGTGGATGGGATAACAGAATTACTGCACGAGTACAGTGACCTGCTCCCAACGACCTTTACAGAAATGAAGGGTATCGCAGGAGAACTGGGAGAGATGAAGATCCCTCTTAAACCGGAGCCAAGACCTATCGAACAAAGGCCTTACAGATTGAACCCCATCTACAAATAGAAGGTAAGAGCATAAATCGACATAATGTTGGAAGAAAGAATCATAGAACTAGTAGAAGAATCAGAATGGATAAGCCCCATGGTAGTCCAGGAGAAAAACCAGGGAGGCATAAGAATCTGTGTAGATCTAAAAAAGCTCAATGATGCTTTCCTACATGACCCCTTCCCTACACCCTTTAGAGATGAAGTCCTAGCAAATGTGGGAGGCCAGGAAGAATACTCATTCACTGATGGATTCTCAGGCTACCACCAAATCAATATAGCACCAGAAGATCAACACAAGACTACCTTTGCAACAGAATGGGGATCCTACTAGTACACATTCTTGCCTTTTGGACTGAAAAATGCACCAGCAATTTTCTCCAGAGTATTCATTGTTGTTTTCAAAGAGTCCATCCATCAGTTTCTTGAGTTATATTTGGATGATTGGATAGTGTACAGCCTGTTGAAGGATCATGTAGATGTGTTGAGACTAATGTTAGAAAGATGCAGGTAATGCCAAATATCTTTGAACATTACGAAATGTATATTTGGAACACCCTTCGGAATTCTATTGGGTCACATAGTATGAAGACAAGGTTTGATCGTGTATCCTACAAAGATTGCAGTAATTGTGAGCTTGCCACCACCTAAATCAGTGCACCCACTGACGACCACATTAGGACATACAAGATATTATAGAAAAATTATCAAGGGGTATGCACAAATCACTGTGTCGATGGATAAAATTACTTAAGAAAGATACTAAATTCCAATGGAATCAGAGTTGTCAGCAAGGATTGGACACCCTGAAGGAGAAGATGGTCACATCACCCATCTTAGTCTTTCCAAATTGGGAGAATATATTCCATGTGCATGTAGATTCATTAGCCATATCCCTGGGAGCTACTCTGGTGCAACCAAGAGCGACAGATTTGGATCGCCCTATAGCATTTGCAAGCAGAAAACTGTCAGACTCTGAGCAAAACTACAACACTACAGAGCGAGAAGGTCTAGAAATGGTATATGCACTTCAAAAGTTCAGACATTATCTACTTGGAAAACACTTTAAGATGTTCATAGATCATTCATGCCTTAAGTACCTAGTCAATAAGCCAGTGTTGAGGGGGAGAATCTGTCGATGGTTACTCATGTTTCAATAATTTGACTTTGAATTCATAGTGAAACCAAGGAAGCTGAACACAGGACCTAATCACTTATCAAGGGTCATCAATGGCAAGGAGCCTACAAATTTATAATATACCTTCCCTGACGCGTAGTTGTTTTCAATTCAGGTCGCGGATGATTATTTTGCTTACATTATTGAGTATTTAAGTACAAGGATTGTGCCACAGGAATTTAACACCACACAGAGGAAGAATCTAGTTTTTCGAGCAGCCGACTACCAGTTGATCGTCGAGAACTTATATAAAAGGGGGGAAGACAACATCCTGAGAAGATGCATGCTAGAACACAAAATTCCTAGGATACTGGCAAAATCCCATGAAGGAATAGCAAGAGGATGCTATGCAGGTAAAACTACCATGCAGAAGGTACTGCAAGCATGATTATGTTGGCCAACTATTCATCGATATGCAAAGGAATACTGTCAACAATGTGATGTTTGTTAGAGGGTTGGCAAATCAAATAGACGGGATGAGATGCCCTTACATCCACAAGTGACGCTACAAGTGTTTGACAAATGGGTTATCGATTTTGTTGGGCCAATTCACCCACCTGGAAGAAGATCAGGCATGCGGTACATCATCACTGCGATGGAATACCTCTCAAGATGGGTAGAGGCAACACCAGTTAAATATTGCAGCACAAAGACAACAACACACTTCATGTTTGAACATGTGCTCACTAGATTTGGATGTCCACGGATCCTAATGAGTGACCAACACACTCACTTTATCAACAACACTATTAGAGCTCTAACTGGAGAATTCGAGGTCTACCATCATAAAATTACGCCATACCATCCTCAGGCAAATGGAACAGTGGAAGCTTTCAACAAGATTCTAGAAAATGCCCTAACCAAGATTTGCAATGTCAACAGGGACAACTGGGATTCAAAGATACCAGCAATATTATGGGCATATAGAACTACATGTAAGAAGTTGATAGGGCAGACACCATTTAGACTGGTGTATGGACAAGAAGCAGTGGTGCCATTATAATTCTTGGTACCAAGTCTGCGTGTCACAACAATTACAAACATGACAGAGTGAGGCGCAGTACAAGAAAAGTTAAGTCAACTGATGAGTATGGAAGAAGATAGGATTCTAGCAGGCTTTCACCAAGAAATGAAGAAAGCAAGGGACAAATCTTAACAAGACTGACATATCAAGAGAAAAAATTTCCAGGAAGGAGACCTAGTCCTACTGTATGACAATAATTTTTTTCAACATCCAGGAAATTTCAAAATGCATTGATTGGGACCATATGAGGTCAAGACTGCCACAGATGGAGGAGTTGTACAGCTGAAGGATTTGGAAGGGACAGAATTGAAGAGCATGAACAATGGGAGTCAACTGATGCTATACAAGGACAATCGACCACCCGCAACTTGACTGTTACCGCACAGTGGAAAAAAAAATATTTGCGTGGAAATCTGCGCGCGCAAGAGAGAAAATCAGTGCGACGAAAAGGACAAAGAGTCTACACATACAAGTCATTGAGTTAGCGCAACGAAATACGAATATTGTGCCAGAAGCAAAGGGTATATAATCCAAGGACTCCGCATGGTAGAAAATCCTAGCACATCGGAAAAAGGACCAACAATCGGAAAGCACAACAATTCGGAGAATGAAAACTATGGAAATCAGGCACTAATTGGTCGCAGCGGTGGAAACTACAACAATCAGTACACATAGGTTCAGACCACAACGCGATGGAAAGGGAAAATGCGGAAAACATGACGCAAAGGACAACAGTTAATACGTACAATGGTACCACGTGCATGACATGCCGCCAAAAGTAAAATAGGGACAACTGTCAATGAAGAATAATTTTCACCTCGTCACCCCACTATAAAGTTGGAAAAAGGGCAGAAAAGAAAGTCATTGTCTCAATTAACAAGGAGAAGAATGTAGAGTCAATTGAAAGAGAGATAGAGCAAGAATTTGATTGATCATTCGTCGAGTTCACAAATTTCCATCCTAGACCCCGTCGAAATGTCACCACCACGAGTTGGAGAGTCGGGCAGGGCCGACAGGAACATGAGAAGCACTGCTCGCGCAACATACATAACGGAGCAAGAGGCACCCGTAGTGGTGGATGTGGATAAAATCCACACACTAGAGTATGAAAAACACTTGGTGACAGTAGAGGAGGAGCATAAGACAATGCAGGAGGCCGAGCAAATGGAGGAGGACCCCAAACAGACTGAGTTCGACCCTTCAAGGGGACAAGGGTCCCAACAGAAATATCAAGCCACGGGTTCAGTGCCACAGAGCCACGAACCATAGGAAGGACAAGTCGAAGTACACGAGGGTGTACCATAGGTAGGGGCCTCATCCACACAATCCAAACAGAAGGTTCAAGACGAGAGCAACGTGAATGGGGGGTCACAGGCGCTGGTAGAAGGGACCCTGGTTTTGCCAAATTTTTTGAGCAGAGTGCGAGTAGACGATGACATGGTCGACAGAGTGACTTCCATCAAATACTCCAACCATGATG
This sequence comes from Picea sitchensis, assembly GCA_010110895.2. Classification (NCBI taxonomy): domain Eukaryota; kingdom Viridiplantae; phylum Streptophyta; class Pinopsida; order Pinales; family Pinaceae; genus Picea; species Picea sitchensis. Next base: position 25,512 of record SNQJ01S0165762.1, on the reverse strand, counting down.
TGGCAGATGTCACTAAATTTCCCAACCTGTCATCCCAGAACTATTTGGAAAGCAGGGGAGAAGGTTCACCAGGCATACCAGTGCTCAAGCCGACGCAGTGGATCATGGGGCTTTACAATACATGCATCATGAACCTACTGGATGTCCCACACTTTGGGAGGGGAAATCACATCAACGTAGGCATCAAGCAACTACTTGCATAAGTGCATGGCAAAATCTTGTGGATGGATAGGTCGGTGCCTATCAATGTGGACCTCATCACAGGAATCACAGGGCTACCCACAGATAGGGAAAAGCCATAGCATTATTTGGAGGATAAAACTAGACCCAAGGCCATATCGGATGAGATCAAGGCCAAGTATGGCACGGAGTGAGGCAACAGGGGCATCAGGATCAGTCAAAATCAACGATCCTGCGATAAGGTTTTCTACCAGACTCATCGGGTTCAAACTAATGTGCAAGTTTCACAAAGAGGAAGTATCAGTCGGTGTGGTCGTCTTCACCGTGCAGTGTGCAAAGGGGAGATCGATGACTTGGGCCCCATACCTGCTAAATTCATTTTTGGAGGACTGCAAGGATACACGATATTGGGGCTCTGAGTTCCACTACTCGTGGTTACTCATCCTCATTGGCCTCATTGGTTGGAAAGAACCATTCTATAGAAAGTATATGGAGAGACCAGGGAAGTGTGGCATGACCCCAAGAGAAAAAATACAAACACAGACATCTTTGCGAGGTATTTCACAGAGATGCATGACCTTATTGCAGACACATGGCACATAACCCCAGAGACTATCCAGGAGTTTGGACAGGTTGCCAACTTACAAGAAACATGCCACAGTTTATGGTTGCAAGCCAAGTGCGACAAAGCCAAGGAATGGATACAACTAAATTACTACGTCATGCAAGAAGAAATCCAAAGAGAGTTCCAGGAGTGGCCCAAATAATGGAAGATACCCAAGATTCCAACCATGGTACAAAGCGCACGAACCCAGACGCAAGGCAGACTAGCCCCAACACACCAAATAGGCACCAATGGGGCAAGAACCAAAAAAAAGGAGTGTCAAGGCCAAGAGGGGGGAAGAAACCCAGCCAAGAAGAAACCACGCACACAGAATAGACCGCCAAGGCACTCTACATAGGCTCCACCGCGTGTAGAACAACCACCAATACACTCAACGGAAGAAGTGTGTGAGGAAGAAACAGATGCAGGAACATAGGAAATCCCTGAGGTGGAACACACATATGCATGGACACACGAAATCCCTAAGGAGGAAGAACAAGGGACAAGAACCCAGGAGATTCCTAAGGCCGGAGAAACAAGGACAACCACTACAAGGGATACCCAGAGGCCCACTAGTCCCGAGCCATCAACCACCCAGGAGAAGTGGCCATGGGATCACACCAGTGGAGGCTGAAAGAAGGACAAGCCACAGACCCATATCTCACTAACCCTGGACGATGTGGAATTAGTGGTGATATCAGTCGAGGAGAGATTGGTTGAAGTATGGTAGAATGCGAAGAAGCACATGGCTTCAATCGTAGATCAAGTGCAATAAGTGAAAACTACACTGGAGTAGTTAAGAATCAGAGCAGCACATGCACCCAAAGAAACACCGACATAGGCTAAGGAAGCAGTGCCAGTCCCTGAGACAGTGCAGTTTGCAGCACAGTCGAGCACTAATTTCATCATCACATTGGAGATGATGTTCATTGATGAAGCAACATCGCAGAAACCCCTCAAAGACATCGAGACATTGGATGTGGCATTGGTCAGGATTCCAACAAAAGCATTGTACAAATCAGGTGAGCGTCGCACAAGAGATTCAGTCCAGAGCAAGAGCGGATGCCACAAACCTACATCTATCCCATATAGAGAATAATTCAATGAGCGAATCCCTCAACCTGGAAGCGCAGTAGAAAGAGTGAGCACAACAAAAAGTGGAAGAGATGGAGCATCAAATCCACGTAGTATTTCAACAATTTCTTGAAAACAAAAACGAGGAGGCAGGGTCATCGGAAGAAAATTTGCATGGGATAGAGCAGACTATCCAGGAATACAAGGAGAAGATCAAAGAGCTAGAGAAGTGTGTCACACCCACTAATCCTACAGAAGTGAGAGCGCGGTGAGAATAGGAGGCAATAGAAGTTGCGACGGGCATCGGCTAAAGCATACAAGTAGTCACGGAGCTGCTAGAAAAGAGCATGCGATTGTGGACTCACCTCCTAAAGGATAGCAGCCTCCAGGAACTGCAAGAGAAGGAAGCCAAAATCCACAAAGAAGTGGTGGAAGTGAAACAGTGACAGAAAACAGTGTCACTGCCAGAAAATATGAATACTACCACTGAATTAAAGGCCCTAGAGTTGGAAGAGAAAGCGTTGCAAGTGCAGAAGACAACCAAATAGGCGTTGTTGGAGCCCCTGCAAGAAAAGGTGGAGCAACTGATCATGGAGAGTGACACAACTAAGAAGAGAATTGAGTTGATTGAAGCCGAGGGAGGAGAGATGTTACAATCTCTTATCACAGAGTAGGTGGTCACTGCTATGGCCAACAAGAGCATTCATGCTCAACAACAGTGCCAGCGGATAACGGAGATGTATGACGCACTGCAGCAGGCAGTATCTAAGGCAGGAAGCAAGTAGTGACAGTTGCATAAGTCAGGTAGGGACTTGGGACAAGTCATGATGTCATTTTTTGGGGCATGTTGGGCACATGCCTATTTTGGGCAAAAGGTACGACGTGGAGGAAAGACAGCTGGTAGAAAATCATGCGAGGCGTGCATGCAAGAAGAAGGGAAGGAAAGACAACTGGAAGGAAAAGTAGGGAAAGAAAACATGCATGCAGAGGAGAAAAGCGCGCAAGGCCAACATGCAAGAAGACCTAACTAGGTTAGGTTTCTGGTAAGAGAATGCAACGGATGATGAGCCAAGAATGGATATAAATAGACACCTAGGAGGTCTAGGGGGGGTTGGGTGTCTTTGATGGTTGGTATGAGTTACTAGTGTGAGATAGGGTAACTGGTCGATAACATGACTGTAATCTGATACATTTTTGTAATTTTTTGAGTTGTAGGAAATAATAGTAACTAGAATTTGAGGGTTAGATCGCAACTTGAGGAGCCTAGTGAGATCTAGTCAGCCTCATAAAGGTCAAGGAGTCTGTTTTATGAATGTATGAACGAATTTGTAGTGCATGCGACGCCATATATGACAAAACCATAATAAAAGAGCTCAAGAGCCAAATCTTTGTGGGCGTAGCCTAGGAGGGGGTGAACCATGGTAAATCATGTGTGATGTGGAATGATTATTGTTTATGTCTTTATTGTCCTTGGTTAAATCTTAGTTGAATGTTTTGATGAAGTAGTTAGATTTGTTGATTTACATGCATGAATAAAGAACGACAGAATAACTAAGATAGATGAATGATATAGTAATAGAATGAAGATCATGTAGTACAATCCCATATTCTCACTCATTCCCAGGTTGCAAGCACCTGAGCATTGCGTCCAGCCATGGAACTATATCGGGTGAGACTGCACAATGCACTCTATGCACTGCGTTGCCTTCTAGTTTACCAGGAGGGTCGATAGTTTTAAAGGCTTTATTGGATCCCTAGCAGACGTGAACCTGGGTCAATCATGTTAAAGGTATAACTCAGATAAGCAACCAACATCAACTAATAACGAGAAGGAAAAATCCTCCTTGTTTATAGAAGGCACTCCTCTCTCACTCAAGAAATGTGTTGGTTATTTTCTCTTCTAATTCTTCTTCTCCATTTTCATGTATATTCTATTTTTTCTTATCTACGCTATCTAATTTATGTTCTTTGTTGCACATTTAGTTTTATGTGTGTTTTTCATATCTGGATTACAAATAAAAAAGCAACCTTCAATAATAAAAAAATGACCCAATTGTTTTAGAAAATGCATTTTCCCCCACTATTAAGAGTTATCTTGAAGAAATAAATACAATTATGACTTAAGACAATAACTATTATTTTGGTTTCCTTGAATGATAACTCCTTTGTAAATACACTTGGGTTCAATTCCCGTAAGTGACATGTTAAGCCCTTTTGGGGAGGCGGGTGCAGGAGGGAAAATCTATATCCCTAGGGGAACAATAGCTCGTACTTATGAATGGAGCCTTGGAACCAAGACCAATAATAAGGCAGAAGCATATGCCCTATTACAAAGTCTTAATTTGGGCATCTCTCTGTAGATTAGAAGACTCATAGTGTTTTTTTTCTTTTTAAAGGAAATGAATAGAATTTATATTAAAAGGAGTTGTGCCAGGGAAAACATCATTCAAACAGGTCTACAAAAAGAGACAACCTAACAGTATTCTAAGACTAATACAAAGAGAATAAAATATAGAGTCATTTTTAGACAATATCCTTGTTCTTCTATATTGATTACATCTTTATAGAACTATCCTAATGATCTGGATTTATGAGAGGAACGAAATGAATAACAGACTAAATACAATAACACAGAGATATGGAGAACAACAATAGATATCCAGTGAACAATAACTTATATTGAATAAATAAAATAGGCTGAAACTGTAAAATTGTTGAACTGAAAACACTTGCTCTAATGGTGGTAGCTATCTCTTAGGAGAGATATGGTTGCTATTCACATCCGTCTGAGCAGAATGATTACAATGAGGATGTATAGGAATTTTTAACATTACTTGTGAATGCAAAAACCCTAGACATCCAAAACCTAACCCTGGGAGATGACACACCAAAATTGATGTGGGCCCTGATGGGTAAGTTGGTACCTCAACTTCTCGGAGTCGTAACTTTTGTATATGACCTCCGTTTTAGGCGCATGATAGCTCATTGGAAAGGTCTTTTCAAGAAATACACATTATGTTGTCAAACTCTAACTCTGACTATAGTTTGACTATGACAAGCCAAAAAAACATTATTTAGGGCCCCAAAACGGCCCTGAAAGTACAGAATGTTGTAATGACATGAAAACATCCAAAGTAATCTATTTGGATTAGGTGGGTGGCCACTAATCTCCTCCTGGAAGTTGTATAGGGATTTAGACAGCCCTAGAAGTGTAGAACCCACAATTACAAAGAAGTATAGAAGAACGTGTTGAACTAAAACTATCAAGAGGCGCCAGTTGGAACATGTGGGTGGCCACCAATATCCACTTGGATCAGTCCTCCCCCCTTAGGAATTAATGGTCTCTATTGCATTGAGTGCCCCCATCAGGTGAGGAAACTTCTATTGAATTTGGCCCCGGGTGAGCCACTTTCCTTGGTGTAGGAGCTTCCCTGGCTTAACAACCCAATAAAGTTGGATCCTCTACTAGCGAGTGCCATTGACCTGTGTGTCCACTATCTGATCAATGGGTTCTTGTTACATGTACTTAGGGTTGAGCTCTATTGGTGTCATTTGTTCTACGATCTCTGAGGTGTCCAATAATGGTGGAAAATATGGTCGAATTAGGTACACATTGAACACTGGGTACAAGCCAAGGAAGGGTGGAGTATTGAGCTCAAAAGCATTGCTACCCAAAACCTTGGTGATAGTGTAAGACCCATAGTGAAGTGGGCGGAGCTTCCGATGGGGCCCCGTAAGGTGCTCTTTCTGCAAATGTAACTAGACCTTGTCTCCCACCCGAAACATCTGCGGTACCTAGTGTTGATCATGGCGCTTCTTGTACTTAGCATTGGCTTTTTGAAAAATCCCATGGACTTGTTGGTGGATGTGTTGAATCCTCTCAATGAATCTAGTGGATTTTTCAGCCTCAAACTGAACATGGGAAGAATCTGTCTGTGTTGTTGCAATAGGTAGTGCAACATCGATGGGACCTAAGGGTTGGAATCCCAGCCCCACCTGAAAGGGGTTATGGTCGGTGAAGCTATGGGGAGCCTTGTTGTAGTTGTGTTGAAAACAGGGAAGACTCTCATCCCATGTACGTGGATGCTTAGAGTTATACATGCACGGGATGTTCACAATCATCTGATTGACGATCACTATTTGGCCATAGGTTTGAGGGTGGAAGGCAGTGTATTTAGTGAGCTTGGTGTCAAACAATGACCAGAGACTGGATCAAAATGTGTTTATAAACCTGTTGTCCCGATCGTAGATGATGGTATATGGTATCCCAAAATGGACCCACACTCGTTTGAAGAAAAGTTTGGGAGTATCTGCCACCGTGATGCTCTTCTTGCAAGCTGTGAGAATGGCCATATTCAAAAACCAACCAACCACCACAAATACACAATCATTTCCTTGTTTGGTGGATGGAAGGCCATATATGTAGTCCATTGAGATGGATTCCCAAGGCCTCCCAGGAGTAGAAAGAGGGGTGTATAAGCCTTTCTTTTTTATGGTTGTCTTGGAAATGGCACAGGCAGTGCAAGATCTGATATACTTGTTGACGTCCTGTCAAATGTTTTTTCCAATCAAAATGTTTCTGTAGAATGGCCACAATTTTCTCCTCCGTAAAATATCCACTCATCTGACTATAGTGAGCCTCCCAAATCATCTTTGCACACTCGCTTGCAGGAACACAGAGATGGCCTAGATGGCATAACAATTTGTCCTGAATGTGAAAATCGGTGACATTCGTGTCTGTACCCAAGATATGATAGGTGGTGGTGAAGTTCAGATCTTGTTGATAAAGTTGGGCCCACTCGGATGCCTCATGCCCATAGGAATGGATCACGGTGGTGAGTGCAGCCACAGAAGGTATATTGACGCAGTCAGCGACACAATTTGTGCTCCATCTCTTATGCTTGATGTTGTGATGGATCTGATGCAGGTAGGTGGAACACTTCTGATGGTGGTCATTTTGCAAATTCCCATGTGTCTGTATGAACTGCAGAGGCTTGTGATTAGTGTGGATGATTGTCTCCTTTCCCAAAATGTAATGTTTCCATTGACAATGGACTTGTACAATGGAAAACATTTCCTTGTCATAGGTGGGGTATTTCCGGACAATATCTGAGAGTGTCTGACTATGGTATGCTATCGGATGACTGTGTTGAGTGATAACTATGCCTACAACATATTCATATGTGTTAGCGATAATTCTTGTCCTGGGCTCGAGAGCACCCGGACCTGCAGGTTGCACGGGAAACACCCAAGCGCAGCAGTGGAAGGATCTCTTCTCCGGTTATGAGTCAAGTGAGCGGGCGAAGTTTTGCCATCGGTAGCCGAGATCTTTCCACGAAGCAGATCAACGGTTATCAGGATCTCAGAGTTGCCAAATTACCCGACATATAGCATCAAAGAAGACTCCTATGTTTGGAGGCTGTATATGGGTCGTCCGATCCAGTGACGCGTGTCGCAAGAGCTGGCCATCTCGGCGTTTCGCCCATCGCAACTCCAAGGTGCAAAAAGCAACTCCGTTGTGTTCCGATGCACGAGATGCCGGGAGAGTCCCGAACCCGGGCCCATAGAGGTGTCGGGCGAGTTCAAGACCGTCAAATCTCAGAGGGATGCGTGGCACTAGATTGAGCCACCTTGGTGTTTCGCTCATCACAATTTTAGTCAGTGAAGGTTAGCCCTTTCACATTCGCGAACACCGAAAGCATAGAAGCTAGGGCCCACGGCGCCACGAAGAATTTTTCAGCCGTCCATCAAAGAGGGACATGTGGTGCGCGATTGGGATCCATCGCCTCCTCGCCCTTTGCAACTTTAAAGAACGAGGACCAGCCTCCTCCCAGCTGCGAGACACGAAGCGCCGAAAGCATTCAGGACTTGGGCCCACAATATCGCCGAAAGTGAGCTCAGCCATCTATCCCGCACGGACACGTGGTGCGCGATTAGGCCCTATCGCCTCTTCGCGCATCTCGACTTTGAAAAGTAAGGACTAGCTCCTTCCCATCCGCGATACGCGAGGCGCCAAAACTTCTAAGCATATCGTCTCGGCCACTCCCTGAGGAAGCAGTTAATGAAAATCAAGAGGGTGGTTGAAACCTCCTTTCAGTCATTAAGCAAGGGGAACGGAGGGTCTGGTGAGCCGCCTGCTCGCATGGGTCCTGTGTATTGATTTTCTCAAAAAATACATGCCCGAGTCCTCGACTAGCTGAAGGAAGTCTGAACACGCTAGCTCGACACTTAATGGCTCAGCTACTCCCCTTGCTGGAGCCACGCGCAGTTAAGATGGCGTCTGTCATAGGCGCACGATCGTCCAGTCTGCATGCGCAGACTGTCAGAAGACATGCAGATGCAATTTTATTAATGCAGTATCTCGTTTTCGCTGCTGTGTTTTGTTTTGAGTATATGTAGGCGTTTTCACCATTTTTGTAAGCATCGATGGTTGAGCAGAGCTCCCGGTTGTAAAGTTTTAATGAAGCACTATTATTCTGGTTATGCATGAACTTTTGAGAGTTCTTGCCTTATGGATGCCAATTTCTTTCACGTCTCTGTTTACACTGTGTTAGAACAACTCGAAATTGGAGGATCCAGTCGAGTTGTAGCTGTTATAGGATGATGTTGTAATGGATCACTGTAATAGTTACGTTGTCTCTAATCAGTTCTTATGATTTTCTCAGCGCTGAGTGACTTGGAATTGGAGGATCCGGTCAAGTCCCTTTTTCAGTTTCTTGAGACCCTGAACCAAGAGGATCTTGTATTCAGGGTCTTTCTTCTGCAAACCACTGAAATCTTGTTGCCCAAAGTTGTTTGTTCACCTTCCTTACCAATTCTTCCACCTGCTCATCTTTTAGTCAACCCATTGGCTAAAGTTAGATCAAGACCTCCTTTTCCCCCTGCATGCCAGACTCAGTCTGAGTTAGAATGATATTTCCTCGAGTCTCGATCCATCTGATCATCTATTAAAAACTATCGTGACATAAAACTGATGGGTGTCGGGCTCTGCTCCTGCAAGCAATCCAGGAGTGACTTCCGACGCTAACATTTCTGGCGCCGTTGTCGGGGACGAATTTGAAGATTTTCCCTCGACAGAACAACATTGAGCCTCTGACTCTGAAGGTGCATCAGACATCAGATCCCTTAAAGATTGCTACTGTGCACCTGGCGACTCCACTATGGCTACTCCATTGTCTCCACATCACTGTTTCAGCTATGACTACTGTTAGCACACCTGAAAGCTGACCCTAAGGAGCTTTCTCGAGAAGGTTTCAGTGGCTACTTTCTCAGCCTGAGGAGCTTCCTGGGGTAACGACACATTAAGATCTGGCCTTTGATGGTGAACAAGGACCATACACACTTGAAGCTGCGCATCTTTCACCTGGCGACTCCATGATTCAAGGATCGATTGGCGACTCCATTGTTTCGATATGGAGAAAATTCTGGCTCAAAGGTTTGCTTTCTGTGACTTTTCTCAGATAGTTGGCTTTCCTAATGCACT
>SNQJ01S0165762.1:0-16161 GCA_010110895.2 Picea sitchensis | reverse complement strand
TTCATGGTAGATGGCTCACCTGAGTATCGGGTTGAAGCAGATGTTCCTAGTAGCTCTGCTCATTATGACGAAGACCCTCTCTTTTTAAAAGAGGGGTTAGTTGTGGAAGAGGATTCTTCTCTTTTCCCCCAGGGGGTTTCTCACGATATATGTTTACCTGGGATTAAAGAGAAAAGGATTATGTATGAGCAGCCAAAAGCAGCAGGTCCCACTGTCCCTGAAATAGAAATTTTCAATGGGATCACTATTCTGGAGGAGGGGCATATCAATGAAGAACAACCCCTCTTTGATGTATATTATAGTGATGATGAGCAGCAAGCTTAACCTACATTTGATCACTATAAATATACTGAAGATCCAGTCAGCCAGCAGAACCACCCCATGGTCCCTATTTATGATGAATACGAATCTGACCTAGGGAAGAGCCAAGAAGAGGCACCAGAAGAACCAGAGGAGGAGTCGAAGATTCAGTTTACAGACTGTGCAGAGCCAGTCAGCGAGCAACCACCACCTGAGATCAATCAGCCTACGTCAACTGTCCACCCACCTGTGCTTACCATAGATATTCAACCACATATCCACAACTGTGTAAAAAAAGGAGGCTGCCTGTCACCAATTTTCTGGAGTTTGCCACTGGTCCTATGAGCCTGTGAAGGAATACATGGAGTCACATTTCCTTCATAAGTTGGAGCTGCCCTATTTCATCTCAACTCAAGCCTGTAAGGAGGAGTTGAAGAGTGTAACCGTTCTACTGTCACGGTTACACCATCTGTTGATGATCATTGACAGAAGAAGGAGCTTCTATCCAGGAAGCTGCTTGAATTGCTATGGTGGAAATCTGCTTTCACCTAGCCCCATCTAAAGTGTTTTATTAGTTTAGGATTGTATATAAATAAGTTCCTTTGAGCATGTATCTTTAGTTTGTTACTTTTATTTTTCAGCCTGTATTTTCAGCAGCGAGATGTTTTGAGCATGACTCCATAGCCCAACAGCAAGGCATTGAAGCTGTGGAATGAGTTCTTAGAGCATCACAGGGACGACTCTATCCCCCATGGAGCCTAATGTTAGCGATAATTCTTCTCCTGGGCTCGAGAGCACCCGGACCTACAGGTTGCACGGGAAACACCCAAGCGCAGCAACAAAAGGATCTCTTCTCTGGTTATGAGTCAAGTGAGCGAGCGAAGTTTTTCCATCGGCATCCGAGATCTATCCACGAAGCAGATCAACGATTATCAGGATCTCGGAGTTGCCAAATTACCCGACATATAGCATCAAAGAAGACTCCTATGTTTGGAGGTTGAATATGGGTCGTCTGATCCAGTGACGCGTGTCGCAAGAGCTGGCCATCTCGACATTTCGCCCGTCGCGACTCCAAGGTGCAAAAAGTGACTCCGTTGTGTTCCGATGCACGAGATGTCGGGAGAGTCCCGGACCCGGGCCCACAGCGGTGTCGGGCGAGTTCAAGACCGTCAGATCTCAGAGGGACGCGTGGCACTAGATTGAGTCGCCTCGACATTTCACTCATCGCGATTTTAGTCAGCGAAGGTTAGCCCTTTCACATTCGCGAACGCCGAAAGCATAGAAGCTGGGGCCCGCGGTGCCACGAAGCATTTTTCAGCCATCCATAAAAGAGGGACACGTGGTGCGCGATTGGGCTCCATCGCCTCCTCGCCCTTCACAACTTTAAAGAACGAGGACCAGCCTCCTCCCAGCTGCGAGACGCGAAGCGCCGAAAGCATTCAGGACTCGGGCCCACAGTATCGCCGAAAGTGATCTTAGATGTCTATCCCACACAGACACGTGGTGCGTGATTAGGCCCTCTCGCCTCTTCGTGCATCTTGACTTTGAAGAGTAAGGACTAGCTCCTTCCCATCCGCGATACGCGAGGCACCAAAACTTCTGAGCATATCGTCTCGGCCACTCCCTGAGGAAGCAGTTAATGAAAATCAAGCGGGTGGTTGAAATCTCCTTTCAGTCATTAAGCAAGGGGAACGGAGGGTCTGGTGAGCCGCCTGCTCGCAGGGGTCCTGTGTATTGATTTTCTCGAAAAATCCATGCCCGAGTCCTCGACTAGCCGAAGGAAGTCTGAACATGCTAGCTCGGCACTTAATGGGTCAACTACTCCCCTTGCTGGAGCCACGCGCAGTTAAGATGGCATCTGTCATAGGCACACGATCGTCCAGTCTGCATGCGCAGACTATCAGAAGACATGCAGACGCAATGTTATTAATGCAGTATCTTGTTTTCGCTGTTGTGTTTTGTTTTGAGTATATGTAGGTGTTTTCGCCATTTTTGTAAGCATCGATGGTTGAGCAGAGCTCCCGGTTGTAAAGTTTTAATGAAGCACTGTTATTCTGGTTATGCATGAACTTTTGAGACTTCTTGCCTTATGGATGCCAGTTTATTTCACGTCTCTGTTTACATTGTGTTAGAATATCTCGGAATTGGAGGATCCAGTCGAGTTGTAGCTGTTATAGGATGATGTTGTAATGGATCACTGTAATAGTTACGTTGTCTCTCATCAGTTCTTGTGATTTTCTCAACGATGAGTGACTTGGAATTGGAGGATCCAGTCAAGTCCCTTTTTCAGTTTCTTGAGACCCTGAACCAAGAGGATCTTGTATTCATGGTCTTTCTTCTGCAAACCGCTGAAATCCTGTTGCCCAAAGTTGTTTGTTTACCTTCCTTACCAAGTCTTCCACCTGCTCATCTTTTAATCAACCCACTGGCTGAAGTTAGATCAAGACCTCTTTTGCCCCCTGCATGCCAGACTTAGTCCCTGAGTTAGAATGATCTTTCCCCGAGTCTCGATCCATCTGATCATCTATTAAAAACTATCGTGATATAAAACTGATGGGTGTCGGGCTCTGCTCCTGCAAGCAATCCAGGAGTGACTTCCGACGCTAACAATATGCATCAGTCTCAATCTCAAATGGTTGTTGCATATAGAGTAAGGAGAGTACTGGAGCTGAGCACAAGCGATGCTTTAGATAATCAAATGATTTTTGTTGTTCCTTAAGCCACGTGAACTTTGCCTTTCCACCACCCTTGGTCACTTGGATGAGGGCCCATGCAATATGGGAGAATCCCAACATGAACCATCAGTAGAAGTTGGCAACTCCCAAGAATCTTTGAAGCTCGGTTAGTGTGGTTGGGGCTGGCCAGTCACGAATGACTTGGATATTAGCTGGATCCACATGTACCCCATGTTCATCAACAATGTAGCCCAAGTATTTGACCATGTTCATGCCAAAGGAGAATTTATCCAAGTTGGCATACATCTTGTGATGTCATAGAGTGTTAAAAACCTGTTGAATATGTTGGATGTTCTCCTCCCAAGTTCTGTTGAAGATGAGGATATCATCCAAATATACTACCACAAAAGAGTTTTTGAAGGGTCTCAATACATCATCCATCAACCTCATGAACGTGGTTGGTGCATTTGTTAAGCCAAAGGGTGTGACCAACCATTTGAAGACACCTTATTTAGATTTGAAAGTTGTCTTCCATACATCAGTTGGCTCGATGGAAACCTAGTGGTAGCTAGAATTTAGGTCAATCTTACTAAAGAAATTTTCCCCCTTGAGTTGGTTAATAAGGTCATCAATTCGAAGAATTGGGTATTGATTCCTAACTGTGATTTTGTTTAATGCTATGTAATCAATGTAGAGTCTCCAGTTCCCATCTTTCTTCTGCACTAGTACAATTGAGCTTCCGCAAGGGGAGGAGTTGGGTCTGATGTGCCCCTTTTGAAGCAGATCTTGGATCTGACACTTGATTTCATCATTTTCCATCATCGAGGGACGATAGATTGGTCCATTAGAAATAGGTGCACTGAGGGTTATATCAATTGGATGCTTGACTTGGCAGTGTGTCGATACCCCTCTGAGTGAGGAGAATATGTCTATGTACTCTTTCACGATCCCATCCACTTGTTTCTACTGTAAAGAGAGGCTTTGTGTAGAGGCCATGGATGTGTCAGCAACCTTATGCTTACTATGAGAACGTATCACAAAGAAGACGAACTTCCTAGTCTGTGAAATGACCTTACTACATTTCTTAGCAGAGATTAAAGAAATAGCGGTAGGAGGTGCTACCTATGGTATCTTGTACAATTGTCTACCCAAAGTAATAATAAAATTGTGGGGTCTAGAATCATAAACAACATGTCGCTTCCACAAATATGGTTGTCCTAAAAGAACATCACAAACTTCAAGGGGATAAATATCACACAATACCTCGTCTTTGAAGGGCTTGATGTCATAGAGAAAACTACATTGTTGGCTAACGCGAAGATCTCTTCAGTGACGAAGCTAGCCGATGGTGTAGGGTTGTGGGTGCAGTGTCGTTGGCAGGTACATTCACTTGATGACCTCTCCTGATATCAGGTTCTTTTAACTGTCGCTATCGACAATGAAATGAAGTGGAGCCACCTTTACCCACATATGTGAGTGAAAGAGGCATTCCCCTTCCTCTGGTTCTTTTGGTTCGTTTGGCTAGACTTTGGTGGTAGCGATATTGGCACTAGGTTCGACATCGATAATTCGCTTCCTTCCTTCTAGATTTGATTTGGAGTCAGAATATACCTCTGAATCATAAGCTTTCAGCTCGACCACTAGTGACTGCTTGGAGCGACATTCTTTGGTGTTGTGCCAAAGAATTTTATGGTATTCACACCATTTTCACGTGTCCTTCTTCGACTTCTCATTACCCTTCTTGTGTTGCATATTGGAATGGTTGTCCTGAGAGTGGCCATCTTTTCTATGTCCCTTGTTTTGTGGGTTGGGTCGCCTTTTCCCTGCTTTGGTTGTGAGGAGTTTGTAGATCCAAACTCTCGCGTCTTCTGCTTAAATTTATGCTCGATCTTGACAACATATCTATAAGTCATAGCCAATGATGCGATGTCCAGAAACTTCATTTATGTTTGAATGTTATCTATGCAAACAATCTTGGTATTTGAGCACCAGATGTCATCCAGAGTCTTTGATACCCAATTTTTTGCCCAGGGTATGGAAGATATTGGTGAAATCTGGTATTGTTTGGTCACTTTCTTGATGCAGGGTGGTCCATCTTGTGTACTCATCCTCGTAGCTTCCAACAGGGTAGTATTGTTCTTTAATGGCAACCCTGAAGGAATCCCATGTGAGGGAGACCACAAATATTGCAGATTCCTCTATGGCCCTTTGGTCAGAGTAAGTATCCCACCAGTCCTTAACATGGGGGACGGCCTTGAGGAGTGAAAAAGTAATATTTTCCCCATCGGAAAAATTGTGGACTGAAAAATACCCTTTGTGCAGATTCGACTATTTATCTATAACATCCACATCTATTATTCCTTCAAATAATGGAATATTAAAATTTACTTGTATCTTGAAGGGGGTTACATGGTTGCTTGATGAAGATGTGTCTCCTCTAGGAAGTCGCCGAAGGATTTGTGAAAAGGTGTCCATCATTTTGTTCCTTTTTCATGCAAGGGATTCCTCAATCAACATTTTAAAAGGATCTCCCACTCCATCATCTTTCTTTTCATCCCCCATTGGTTGTTTTCAAGATCGATGCGACCGATATTACAAAGGCTCGACTTGTTCAAGTCCCAACTTATACCCATATCTTGTCGAGGACATGAACGAAGAAAAATAAATGAAGAGAAGACTGTTATGACACCACTAATCCAGAAATGAATAATGGAATGAATACAATAACACATAGATATGGAGAACAACAATAGATATCTAGTGAAAAATAACTTCTATTGAATAAATAAAATAGGTTGAAACTGTAAAACTACAGAACTGAAAACAATTGCTCGAATGGTGGTAGTTATCTCTGAGAAGAGATGTGGTTGCTACTCGCATTCGTATGAGCATAATGATTACAATGAGGCTCCATAGGCATTTTAAACATTACTCATGAATGCCAAACCCCATACATCCAAAAAGATAACCCTAGGATATGACACAGCAAATTTTATGTGGGCCCCGATGGGCAAGTTGGTACCTCAACTTCTCAGGGTTGTAACTTTTGCATACGACCTTCATTTTAGGCGCGTGATAGCCCGTTGGAAAGGAATTTTAGAGAACTACACATTATGCCATCAAACTCTGACTTCGTCTATAGTTTGACTGTGGCATGCCAAAAAAACATTGTTTAGGGCCCCAAAACAGGCCTGGAAGTACATAAAGATGTACTGACATGAAAACATCCAAAATAAGCCAGTTGGATTAGGCGGGTGGCCACCAATCTCCACCTGGAAGTTGTGTAGGGATTCATACAACCTCGGAAGTATAGAACCCACAATTAAAAAGAAGTACAAAAGAATGTGCTAAACTAAAATTGTCAAGAGGAGCCAGGTGGGTGGCCACCAATATCCACCTAGATCACCTAAACACCACAAAACTTTGAAATAGATTGACAAGATAGAGGAGCCATGATATTGATAAAATGGGACCCTAGGGAGATGTTGAGGCCCTTCTTCTATGTCCATGAAATTAATTTTGCAGTTGTCATTACCAATTCCATTTCCAGTGCCACCGTCTTCAGGAGAGAGTCTGCCACGGTTCATTGAAGTTGAAGTTGAATGTTGAGGGTAAACTTGATCCTTTAAATACTACATATCCAACTCCATGTCATCCATCCTTTGAGTCAGAGTCGCCAAGGCTGCCTCAAATTCTCAAAGTTTAGTGTCCATCCTATGAGTCAATTCAACCATGACTTCCTCAAATTCCCTGAAATTATTCGAGAGCTATTGCAGAGCATAAATGTTTTGCCGGGAAATTTATTCATGGCAACGAAGAACCATTTTAAAGTCGCCCTAGGATGGTTCCATAATTTCCCATTGTAACCAAAGGATAAAATGTCTCCAACCCCTAGGGTTGGCCAATCTAGAACCGCAAATAACAACATAAAACAAGACACAACGAGAGGGTATCAAACAAAATAGAGAAAAATCAATACCAGAGCCAGAAAGCAATGAACGGAATACCAGAAAAAACTTGGAAGGAGAAGCCAACATAATTATTTGGGAAGAGACACTTCCATTATTTATCCCAACCGTGACAACACCAAACCTGACAACGAGGAAACCCAAGAAGGAGCGCCCAACGAAATCCTACACAACCTGAAACCCCACTCAAAACCAGAGAAGGAATCCCTCCTACACACCAACAATAAATCCATGTCATGTGCCATCACACCGCCTAAAAAACTAGAGATGATCATGCCACAGTGAATACCCACACATATAACATTAATCCCCAAATGTGTGAGGGTGTCAACATGACTGCAAAAGACACTCATCATTACTTGTCTGATCACACCAAGAACGGAGCGGGAACTAAGGGATGTGTAAAACTCCTCTTTCTCCAATATTTATATTTATCACCCCCCTTTCCATCCTAGAGCCAACCTTAGCCCAATGGTCAACTATGGGGTTAATATGTCTTCTTATATGATGAATCTTTAACTTCACAAAAATAGCTCGAAGAGATAACATATATTGGATTATGCCATTTAAGAAATTGTTTTCAGTTTGGATTCTTTTAACTATTGCTTGCATAATCATCAAAGAGTCTTCAAAGACTGCAATCTTGGATATATTATGCTCCTTCGCTATGCTCAATCCTATTGAATATTTTGTAGCTTTGGGAGGTATTCCCACAGAGGCCAAGGTGTCAGACATGTGGGAATCTTCGTTGGCACCAAATTAGCCTTTAGTTTTAGTAAAATCATCCTTGGAATAAGGTTGGGGCCTCATGGGAAAGTTGAATCTGGGATTTGTGGGTTTGTGTTGGGGTTTCACACCAACAAATAGGATTAAAATATTCTAATTAATTGTTGGGGTTAGAAGGGGTTCCTAAACTCACTCATAAGACTCCTATATAAGGAGAGGAGAGATTGTGACAAATCTTATGGTGACATTGTGTCATAATGGAGTTGGCATAAGTGAGTCTACACTTGTGTCAAGGAGCTTGGTGATTTCAACATGGGAATTTTTGCAACCTTGGAAAATCTTGCCTAGGGTTGAGGAATCTCTATTTTCTTTTATGGAAAAGGAAAGCACAACACATGTGTGGAGGAGAGAGGCAGTCGCAGAAAGGAAGAATCTGTGTGGATGTTACGGACCGTACATAAGCGTTTGTACGATATTTAAGTACATGTACATGGGTATCAGTGGGAATAGTTGTGTATGTATGTGTGGTCCATTGGATATAGTCACGTATGTACACGAGTTGTAGTGGAGATAGTATCGTATGTTTGTACAGGTTCTTCTAGGAAGTTTTGCAAGTCCGTACAGGTTGACGTTAGAAGTCATATGACTTGCGCCAACAAGTCATACATGTGGTCTACAATGCAGACTTGTAATTTGGGATTTATCCCAGATATTTTGTTGATTTTGTGGTTGTAGAGAGGGATGGTTTTGTCCTCGGATTTGGTGATTTTTGTGATAGTTGGGAGGGTTGGTTTTTCCCTCAGAATTTCTGAAATTGACAAATTTACAAAACATAATTTTTTTGTCTCATATGTGTTGATGATTCATCATTGATCTTGTTGTTTCCGCTGCTATATTTTCAATCAATAATTTCAATGTAAAATTGTTTAGTGATAATAGCTAGGGTTTACTCTTAGATCACTAGGAATCAATTTTTTAGATATGAAATTAGTCACATAGAGTTGCATGTGAAAATTGACATGGCATTAGAGTTGAGGCTTTGAAGAGAAGGGGATCATATTGAAACACATTTGTGCTACAACACTAGAAAATTGTTGTTATTGTTTTGGGTAGGTCACCATGGTAAACACTTTGAAGATTGAGGATAGATTGGAAGGGGAAACTAACTTTCGAGCTTGGAAGGCTAGGGTTCTCTTTCTATTGGAAGAAAATGAACTTAAGGAGTATGTCGAGGATGTGATTGCAAGTCCTACTGATCCACAAGAATTGATATCTCACAAGAAGAAGGAAGTGAAGGCCAAGCGGGTGTTGCTAGAGTTCGCAAAGGATCACTTGATTCCTCGCATTGTTGAGAAGACATTTTCCAAGGAAATGTATGATGCTTTGGTAGGTCTATACCAAAATGGGAATACATGTAGTAAGTTACATTTGAAGCACCAACTTAAAGTTGTCAAGATGTTCAGTGAGGACAAAATTGTGAACTATATTATGACAATTACACAGATCTGAGATTCGCTTGTGGCCATCAGTGATAAGGTGGAGGATGTTGTGTTAGTGAATGTAGCATTGAGAGGTCTTAATAGGTCTTGGGAACCATTTGTGGAGGGGATCTATGCATGAGAGAAGTTACTAGAATTTGATAGACTATGGACTGATAGTATCTAGGAAGAGACTCGGTTAGTGTCCAAGGATGATTTGGATGGCTTGGTGAAGAGTAGTAGTGATGAGAACTAGGCCCTTGCATCTCACACTCGAAAGGGCATAAGAGGTTCTCCTAGTAGAAGGGATTCTCTCTCGAGAGAAGAATCTCCATAACCAAGATAAAAGAAGGATCTTAGTAAGACCATATGCTTTGAGTGTCATGATTATGGTCACTATGCTTCACAATGTCCACACCGGAAGGTAAGGGGGAAAAGGTAGCAGTCATCAACAACGAAGGTTGATCAGGTTGCAGATAGGTTTCATAGGGATATCTTGTTGGTCTCCACCCTTTCAGGTACAATTTCTAGTAGGGGGACTTGGTTGGTGGATAGCAGAGCATCTTGCCATATGACAGGTGCACGAGAGTTTTTTTACAACTTCACAGAGACTAGCTCAAACTTGTGTGTGGAGCTTGGTATGGGGACCAAGCATGTAGTATGATGATCTGGTACAATATCGTTCTTATTGGATTCAGGAGAAGTGTTGAGGGCGTCAAATGTATTATGGGTTCCATAACTCAAGAGGAGTGTTCTCTCAATCCTGGACATTGAGAAGAAGGGATACCATGCATTGTTTCATGATAGACATGTGTTGGTTGTGCCCAGTTGATATAGCTTCATATCAGCGGTGGTTATTGGAGTTAGAGAGGGAAACCTATATAGTCTGAGGGGCCATCCTATGAGAGTTGTTACCATCAATAGCAGAGAAACATATGAGGAGGAGCAGGTTGCTCGACCAATGGTGAGGTAGGTAGCTCCACTAGCAACACAAGTTAAGAGGGAGAAAATAGCTCCACCAGTGGTACTGGCTCAAAAGGATCCAGAGTTCAAAGGGAGTCAGCCCTTGGGATCTATTAGGGAGGAGAAACCTTCCAAAATTTTTATGAGTAAGTTGGACTTCAGGGGGAGTCAACATGATTAGAGGGAGCATCACTCATCTAGAGGAATTCTACCTTCAGGTATAGGTGGAAGAGAGGAATCTTCCAAGCAGGTGTCATGGGTTGGGGAGGTTACATAGCAAGATATGAAGCATGAGGCTTCTAGGAGCAGTGTACCCTCCATGGAGGACCATTTGTTTGAGCAAGATTTGCCTCAGTGACCAAGGGAGTATCCAGTCATGAGGATTGGACAATAGGAATCACTTCAGTAACCGAGGATGTAGCTAGTCAGGAGGACTGGACAACATGTTTTGCTTCAGTGACCGAGGATGCAACGAAGGAGGAGGACTAGAGAATAGGATTTTCTTCAGTGACAGAGGGAGCAACCAATCAGGATGATTAGAGTGCTTCTATGTGTGTGTGTGTGTGTATGTATGTGGTACATAAGACAAAGTCACTTCTAGTGTGCGAGACAGAGGTACATCCTCATGTTGGAGGATAGAATACCTCCCTCGCTAAGAGGGAGGGTTGAAGATTTTGTATCTTTGGGAGGTATTCCCACAAGAGGCCAAGGTATCGGGAATGTGGGAATTTTTGTTGGCACGATATTAGCCTTTTGTTTCAATAAAATCGACCTTGGAATGAGGTTGGGGCCTCATGGGAAAGTTGATGGCCTTTGTGGGTTTGTGTTGGGGTTTCACACCCAAAAAAGGATTAAAATATTCTAATTAATTGTTGAGTTTAGAAGGGGTTCCTAAACTCACTCATAAGACTCCTATATAAGGAGAGGAGAGATTCTGAAAAATATTATAGTGACATTATGTCATAATGGAGTTGACCTAAGTGAGTCTTCACTTGTGTCAAGGAGCTTGGTGATTTCAGCATGCGAATTTCTACAACCTTGGAAAATTTGGCCTAGGGCTGAGGACTCTCCATTTTATGTTATGGACAGGGAAACCACACCACACGTGTGGAGGAGAGAGGAAGTTGCAGAAGGGAATAAGTTGTGCAGGTGGTGCGGACCATACAAAATCATCCATTCATAATTTTAGTAGATGTACGAAGGTCTTAGTGGGAACAATTGTGTATGTACACGGGTTCCAGTGGAGATAGTCGTGTATGTACGCGGGTTGTAGTGGAGACAATTTTGTTCGTCTGTATAGTTTCTTCTAGACAGTTTGGCAGGTACGTACAAGCTGACGTCAGTAGGTCGTACAATTGGTCTGCAACAGATTTGTAAGTTGGGATTTTTCTCAAGTATTTCATAGATTTTGTGGTTGTAGAGAGGACTGGTTTTGTCCTCATATTTGGTAATTTTTGTGATAGTTGGGAGGGTTGGTTTTTCCCTCAGAATTTCTGAAATTGGAAAAGTTACATAACAAAAATTTTGTGCCTCATGTGTTGATGATTCATCTATGATATTTTTGTTTCTGCTACTATATTTTTAGTGTAAAATTGTTCATTGATAACAACTAGGGTTTACTGTTCGATCACTAGGAAGCAATTTTTAGATCTAAAACTAGTCACATAGAGTTTCATGTGAAAATTGACAAAGCCTTCATATAGAGCATAAGCTTCATCGTTGTTATTAGAGGTAGTCTCTAAACCCCACACGTAAGAGACTATGATATTACCTCTGGGATCAAGGAGACTCCCACCCGTACTTGCCACCCCAAAGAAAACTCACAATGTTGGGAGACTCTAGTTTAATTATAAATCACATGAACTCAAACACCACTCCCTTAAATATCCATCTCACTTCAATTCTGACAAGGATTTGACATACTTGTAAACATTTTGACGCATTAGAATGGTTTTGCATCCTACGAGAGCACAATGTGATGGCCGATCTAAAAGCTAACTTGGCCACTAAGAAAAATGGGGGGAGCTCTACATCAACAACAAAAGGTATGACCAACCTATTCGTTTGTCTACATCACTCATCAATCAAACCCAAATCATTTTGGCAAATGGCACGAGGCATGGATTATGGCACTGATGTAGAAAAGACGGGGTGGATAAGACCATCCCACTCTCGAAGCATGCTTTATTTTTTACCCTCTCTTGCTAATGAACAACCCAATCCATATATCAGGCATTGTAGTGGGATAATGTTTCAACTGCTCCTGGTTGTTGGCTTAGCCTCCTTCTGTTTTATCTTGGGAACTCAAGAGCATGAAGTAGATGCTTTTTGGTGCCTCAGCTCTGGTCCTCCCTCTCCATTGTTTCCTTTGATGAGGTATGGGACTAATTGTGTGCCAAAGACATCTTTCTTACTGTTTTTCCTTTCATTCGTAGAAATAACAGTCCCAAAATCTATTGCTTGGCAATGGTTGAGGGAATTCTATTATTAGCATATTCCTAGCACTGTCTCTCCAATTTGGTATTCCTTGTCTGCATCCCTCGGATTATCTTAGGAACTTTGGTATTCTCAATATGCCACATCTTTGCTTACCTTGTGAACTTTGAAGCATGGTGTATATGCTCTTTGGTGTCTTGGATTTGGTCCTTCTTTTTTGTCGTCACTAGTCACAACATCTTTGACAAGGTACAAGATTACTTGTGCATTGGAAGCATTCTTCTCTCCGGTCTTTCCTTCCTTTGTATAAATTATAGTATTAGAATCATTTGTTTGGCATTGGTTGGGGGAATTCTTTTGTTGGCATATGTTCAATGTTGTCTCTCCAGTTGGGTATTCTCAATTTGCAACTCTTGGGTTAGAGGAGATGGACCTTTGCGAGTTTCATAACATTTGTATCACTATTCTACGACATGAATACACACTCAACGAGAAAATCACCTCCTTTCGATCTCATCTTGAAGTGTCACACAAATTGGAACGTAACTTCAATATCAAGATTGAAATTATCACGGGAATGTTGTTGTAGCAAAAGGAACAATTGGATGCATTGGAATCAAAGATTCGAGAGTTAAGTCAACAACATGGTTCATCATCAACAAGGCAACATGAGGAATTTCCTTCAGCCTCCTCCTCCATAGGATTGTACTAGATTCAATTACATTTGACCTATGCTTTTCAGGTCAACGTGTAATAGAGAATCCCACACCATCTCGTAGGACTCAAGGACAAAAATGATGGGGATAACACAGTGATGGAATCTACGCTCCATCTCTAAATTTCTTGCAGATATGTCTTGTATAGTTTATTTTATGAATATAGTAACAATTGCTCTTATGTTTGACCCTTTTATAATATTTTGGACTTTGTTTTAACTTATGTGTCGCCTTGTATCTGGTTAATTTAGAGGAACTTATCAAGCCCTATGAACATCATCATGGCAAGTTGTTTATTTTGTATATCTATGTTGTAAGCCTCAGCTTCAATGTTTTTACTTCATATAAATTTTCCAGCCTTTGTTAAAAAAGAAAGAAAAGATAACTCCTTTGGAAAAAGAAAGTTAATTACAACAATTTCTAAACAAATTGTAAGTTGGTGTAAAATCAAGAAAAATAATATATTGTGACCAATTAGAGAATGTAAAATGTATTTTTTTTTTCCATTTTTATAAAACAACCAAATTAAAATACAATTTTTAATAGACAAAAAAATTCAATATTTCATTTAAGTAAATACAAAATGTTATATCAACATAAATCTTATTTTAATAATATAATTTCTTCTTTATTTATTTAAAAAAAAAAAATCTAAATATAATTTTTTAAAAATTTATATTCTTATATTACGATAAACAAATTCGATCTTAATAAATATTATTAATCATTATTATTATAAATATTTATTAAAATAATAAATATCCATCCTTTTTACTTTTCCTGAAATAAATATCATGTATAAATGTAAACTTATATGTAAAAGCCATGCCTTTGTATATTTGCATATGCATACATATCTATTATATGCGTTAAACATTATAACTATAAAATCTTAGTCTTAGTTGTTCTGTCTAGATTGTGTCGATTTGGTTATAATTGCGGTCAATTCTATCACAATAAAATAAAGATCATTAGGTCAACATATAAATGCTACAACGGGAATAGAGACGCATGATTAATGTTTTATTCTTCCTCTTCCATCATGGACCCTACCCGACTTTTGTTGTCAGTTGCCAGGCGTTTTTAGCTTTAAATTTTAGTCTTTCAGATGAAATTACGAGATCATGCATAGTTTGAATTCAAAGATTGAGGGTTCGAAACCTTTGGAGTATGTATGCATTTATTCCAACTCCGACATTTATGGTTTCAAAGGAGGGTTTGAATGAATTAACTAACACACATTACCACTACAAAGTGATATAGAGGAGAGAGGTATGAACGACTATGTAAAAAATAAAAATATCATTTTTTTATTTATACAAAAAGAGTGGAATAAGTTTAAATATTTTGTGATTTGTATTTTTCTAGGTTATAAAGTTTTTTTCTCGTTTCAAGGATGGTATCCGGGGTAAACACTAAAATCTTCAAAGTATAAGGTTAGTCAACAATAGGGCTCGAAGCCATTACACCAATATACTTATTATGAGCTCAACATGTTACTTGTGGGAATTGAACCTGAGTGGGAAGGATAACAATCATTCCTCCCAACTACTTGAGTTAAATCCAATTGACCAGAATTTACACACACACAAACACAAGTAAATATATCTTGAGGGTAGATCTTGAGTTTGGAAAATATGATCATGGTATAGGAATTGTGGTGGAGACCCTACTGAACTTGAAAACTCCCAAATTTTGTCGCGTACCCTGATTTGCAAGGCAATCGACTTCTGTATTGTTTGTCTAAAGAATATGGAAAAATTCCGCGTGTGAGAATCTCTGCATTTCCAACTGAATTCAAAGAAAAATAGAGCGAAGAGGAACATTAAGTGGAAGAGCCCTTGACTGAGCTTGCCCGATTATAATTTCGAGTTCCCTAGCATAGTCAGATTATGGATTTCTTGGGAATTAACCAATGACAATCCTTTATAAAGTGCACAAGCCTTGACTTGATTATTAGTTGTTTGTCCTATGTTTAAAGTGAAATTGAACTCGATGATTCCTTCAAGGTCGTAGAGTACTCCGCGTGTTCCTGCTACCTCGACCAAAATTTGATTATATTAATCATTGGTGAAATTGCAAATTTTCATCGTTAGAATTGCATTTTTGAATGTATAAGTACATTCAACGCCTTAAAAAATTCTTATTACACTTAGACTATACAAACTCAACAACTAATATACACAATTTCAACAATTGTTTTTAAATTTTTAACTAAATTTAAAAAAAAAATCATTAAATATAAAATTAAAGTGAAAAATGATTATAGAAACAAAGCGAGTAAAAGGTGGGATGAAGAAAGAAAATATATGAAGATCGCCCGACCTTCACCTAACCCGTGCTTGCTTGTACTTGTGCCTTTATGATTTTCTTTTCGCTGAGTGACCTTGGTGGTTCAGGTTTGTCGCTAAAGCATCCACCCCATGGCACTACATATATATATGCACTTTGTCATCTTTGTGAATAGCCTATATTCATCTCTACGACGTCCTTAGATTCAAAGGCCTGCCCTACCTATCTAGTTAATGAGGGAGGGGTCCTAATATTGTAGTCTTCACATTAGAGTATGGTCGTACCTATGAGGAAGGGGAATGTAAGAAGAGCATTGGAGATTATGGTCCTACCTATAATGAAGGGGAATGTAAGAAGAGAATTTTTGGTTTATTTAGAATAAAATTTTAATGAAGTTTTCCTTCATGTGGAGCAAATGATTATCAAAGGGGTTGTAGCATGTGAGTTTTATTGGATTTAAGAGAATTATTGCTTAGTTTTTTTTGTTATTGAATTTATTTTGTAAATTTATTGAATAATTATGTTGTAAGGCATTTTTCTATGTAAAGCATATGTTTTGATGTAATGGTTAAAGCGTTGAGAGTTGGCAATAATGTTCAATGACTAT
>SNQJ01S0165760.1:0-21052 GCA_010110895.2 Picea sitchensis | reverse complement strand
CTACAATTGTTCCCAAGAGAAAAAAACAAAGATCCTAGGAACACTAATCTTAAGTACACCCTAATGTTGCAAGCACACTCCCAACCCCTTAACACAAACATACCTGGATGGAATAGTCACAATTCTACCCAATGCACAATACAACATTCATAGATATAATATGCATCATAATTAAAATTCCCAAAAATAATTCCTCATGAACTATATAGACCCAACAATAGGAAAAAACTAGTTTCGTAATATGAATTAAGGTAACCCCTTTCTGATATTTGTCTCTTGTCTTTTCCCCTAATCACGGAAGAAAAAATTTGGGCTTGGCAATGCATTCACAAGTGTCAAGAATAATGTAAAAGTGAATTATAACCCATTCCCCTTCTAACCTTTTTCCCAAGTTTACTTCAAAGATTGTGTTTTCGAACCCTTCCCCTTCCCAAGGTATTCCTGAATCTAGAATAGGATAGGATAGTCATTGTCATTAAGACATGAACCCTTCACCTAGATGTATTTACCCCTTATCCACCAATGTATTCAACCTATAATTGATTATTCCATCCAATATACCCATGTATATACAATAGTATCATCATAATCAATCACATTGAATTATTTCATAAGTAATGAATCATAATAAGACATGAACCCTTCACCTAGATGTATTTACCCCTTATCCACCAATGTATTCAACCTATAATTGATTATTCCATCCAATATACCCATGTATATACAATAGTATCATCATAATCAATCACATTGAATTATTTCATAAGTAATGAATCATAACATAAAATGAAATATCTTGTTATAAAGGAATGCATGTAATCCAATATCATAACAAAGATTCATAAATATCATCATAACAGGGCATCATAAATCTCATAGTAAGAAGGTATCATAATTTACATCATAACAAGGCATCCAACCTAAGTTCATATCATAAGTCATGACATACTATCATAAGAAAAGGTCATCAAAGCTATATGATCATCATTAATGAATAAAAATGGATGCCATCTACAATCAAGCATCCATTTTTATTCATTAATGATGATCATATAGCTTTGATGACCTTTTCTTATGATAGTATGTCATGACTTATGATATGAACTTAGGTTGGATGCCTTGTTATGATGTAAATTATGATACCTTCTTACTATGAGATTTATGATGCCCTGTTATGATGATATTTATGAATCTTTGTTATGATATTGGATTACATGCATTCCTTTATAACAAGATATTTCATTTTATGTTATGATTCATTACTTATGAAATAATTCAATGTGATTGATTATGATGATACTATTGTATATACATGGGTATATTAGATGGAATAATCAATTATAGGTTGAATACATTGATGGATAAGGGGTAAATACATCTAGGTGAAGGGCTATGTCTTAATGACAATGACCATCCTATCCTATTCTAGGTTCAGGAATACCTTGGGAAGGGGAAGGGTTCGAAAACACAATCTTTGAAGTAAACTTGGGAAAAAGGTTAGAAGGGGAATGGGTTATAATTCACTTTTACATTATTCTTGACACTTGTATCGCATCAAGCCAAGCCCAAATTCTTTTCTTCCTCGATTAGGGAAAAGACAAGAGACAACATCGTAAAGGGGTTACCTTAATTCATTAATTTAAACCACTTTTCCTATTGTTGGGTCTATATAGTTCATGAGGAATTATTTTTGGGAATTTTAATTATGATGCATATTATATCTATGAATGTTGTATTGTGCATTGGGTAGAATTGTGACTATTCCATCCAGGTATGTTTGTGTTAAGGGGTTGGGAGTGTGCTTGCAACATTAGGGTGTACTTAAGATTAGTGTTCCTAGGATCTTTGTTTTTTTCTCTTGGGAACAATTGTAGGACTCCACGATTGAGTGTAGTTGTGATCACAAATGGTTTTAAGGTTGTATGAAGTTCCTTATATAGTAATACACCCTTATTGACTTTGGTTGTGGTCACCATGTAGAGGTGGTATAAGTTATTCGCTTTGGTGGGTGCCACTATCTTGGTTGGTTTTGATCACTAAGAATGAAGATGATAGTAAGAATCCTACACACCTTAATCCCATGGGATTTGATGGTGCTGGTTGTATTCAGGGAGCCCTCCACCACAGCTTGGATCTAATTTGTTGAGAGCCCACTTTTGTTGTCTTTCTAAATTATTGTCTTGTATCATATTAAAGTTTCTTTAAGTTTAAAATATCCTCACCTCATTAAGATAATTCCCTCTTGAGGGGAAACATGTGTGAATGTAGGCATATTTACACTTGGATTTACAATAATTTTGCATTTATGTATTGATTATGGTATTTTGGTTATCAACCTTGTTTAAATGATAATGTGATTTTACTTCTTATGTAGTATGATGTAGTTATGTTAATATGCTTCTTTACAGTTACATTATTTTGATGTTTGAGTGTGGATTTAGATTTATTTAGGCTACTATTATTGTTTCATTTTTTTTTAAGAGAACGAGTTGTTGGGTTATTACATAATGGTATGATGGATGAAGATTCCAACTATAGAGGAATTTTAGGGAGGTAGATAGATCCATAGGACCAAGTGATTATGGTGAACTCAATTAGTAAAACTTAGGCATTGAGGTGTTCAAGGATATAGTGAAAACAAAAGAAAGAGGCCATTAAATTATTTGACAACTAATTTGCATGAAAGTGACCTAACATTGCATATTAAGAGTGTTTGTTTCAATTTCTTTTCTCATAATTTATTTTATTTTGTTTTCGTATCATTTCCATTTCATTCTCTATTATGTTAAATTTGTTTCTTTGATTGTATATATTCACTATAGGATAATAACATATTTTCCTAGCATAAATTAATTATTCAAGCATAAATTAATTATCCATAGAATATTCACTATAAGATAATAATATATTTTCCTAACATAGATTAATCATCCATAAAATTATAGATAATTATTTATTTATTTTCTATTTAGTTACCATGGTGGCATATTTGTTTTAAATTGCATTCCATACTATTAAATTGAAGAGAAGAAAAAATTAAAAACATGTTATGTTATTCAGTGATTGATTTTTTTTAAACAAGGAAATTATTGTAATACAAAAGAATAAAAACAAACCCCTATATTTTAAACTTTTTTCATTCTAATGTAAGAAATTATCTATGCATTGAATAGAAAAAGAAATATATATATATATATATATAAGGGGTTGACATGGCCCTTCATTCCAATACATAATCATGTAAATAAAGAATTATTTTATTAAACAATAAGGTAAATGTATTTAATATGTATGAACAAATATTTTTGATTCTTTTTATAAGTTTTTTAAATCGAATAATTGAAGAAATATGTATGTATGATTTGAAATTTGTGAATCATACTAGCATAGTCTTGTTTTCCCAATTATAGAAAGAGAACCAGTGCAATTAAGATTCAATCCTAACAATAGTTAGCATTTTTATATAGCTTTTAAATAGATATGGTTTACATGCATTCAATATTTAGAACTTTATAATTTTTAATTATAGTTAATAAATGAGAGATCCCTAGTCATTCCATAAATAAATAACCATTACCCATGACTTAAATTATCAAAGGTGATCCTCTCCCAAATCGTAAAATCGTAGTTTTTCTCCTCCAAGCCTTCCACAAGAAATGACTCTATTAAATAGAATAAAGCATAAAGGGAACCTAATGTGACATTAATGACCAAAAAAAATCACATGCAATGGTATATGTGTTATTGTGACCTTAAGGACCAAAACAATATCCCATGCAATGGTGTATGTGTTAATGTGACATTATGACCAAAAATGATCCAGTGGATACATTGGTGGCCACCCACCTTATTCCAATTTGTACCCCCACCATTTCTTCTTTCAGCTTTTCGGGCCTACACGGGCTTACTATTTTAGTAGCTTTTCTGTCTTGAACTTCCTGGCCATTTTGAGGCCCCAAACGATGTTTTTAGTATGTTGTTGTCGCGAAATAACATCTAACGATGCTATTTTTGTCTCGAGAGTTGTAGGCCTAGGATATATATTTCCAACCAGCTATCATATGCCTAAAACGAAGACCATATGTAAAACACCTCGAAGTTGATGCACCAACTTACCCAAACGGGCCCACATGACTTTGGATTTTCATCTCCGTGGTTAGGTTTTGATGTCTGAAATTTTGGCATTCCCGTTATTGTAAAAGGGCCTCTAGCCTCATTGTAATCATCTTCACGGATGCAGTAGCGGCCACATCTCTTCTCGAGATAAGCTACCGCCTTAGCTAGTTTATTTCCATTCTCGCTTTTGTAAGTACACCGGCCATTTGTTATTAATGAAATGGTAAGTTCATTTCGCTACATCTCTTGTTTATGTGTATTTCTGTATTTCATTGTGTTCTGCTACAACTGGATTAGTGGTATCGAAATACCGCTTCATTCTCACCCCTTGCATGTCCCCAACTAGATCGGGGTATATGAGTTAGCTCGATCTCGTTGAACCTTTGCAAGATCACCTCGCAAACCCCGGACGACCGCCTATGGGGAAGAAAAGAAAGATGAGGGGAGCAGGAGATCCTATCAAATGTTGCTCGAGGAGGCCCTTGAGAAACAAAGGAACGCCATGATGGACAACTTTTCCCTGCATTCTTCAATCCATTCGACCGGCGGTGCATCGACATCCATAATCCACTCTCGAGGTGCCACTCCTTTAAGGTACGGCAACCTTTGACATTCCCATACTTGATGGCCAACAGATGTATGTCGATAGATGGTTGAATCAAGAAGGATATTTATTGGTTCATGACTTTTCCAACCGAAAAAGGATTATTTTTTCACTACTTAAAGCCGCTCCCCATGTCAAGGACCGGTGGAAAACCTACTGGAAAGGGGCAGGGTGAGGGAGAACCCCTTTGTTCTCGGCCACACCCACATTGAATTCTTTCAGGATGCCATCAAGGAAACGCATTATCCCATGGGAGCTAAGGATATCAAATACAATGGACCACGCTAAGAAGAAGGGACCAAAATGTGCATGAGATGAGGAATTTGTTTCATACCCCACGCGACAAAGTTGGGTATCAAAGATTCGTGAAACATTTGCGTTAAAGTACCGCAGCTTGTCTTCATTGCTACATTCGAGGAAATGGAGTTCCTCGACATCTCCTCACTTGGTGTGGCATACCGATATGTCGCCAAGATTGAGCAAAAGTTCAAATGGAAGAAGCGAGATTTTGGGTCTGCGAATTAGAAGCATGGAAAAGGTACTCCCAAAACCACAAAACAAAGGGACTGCCATGTGGCATCCCATGACAACCCGCTAAAGCCACAAGCAAAGAACAAATCCACGGGCTTCGCCAAGAAGGACACTGGAAGTGGTGTGAGTTCCATAAGAGCTCCACTCACAACACACAAGTGAGGTCGGGCCAAGGCCACCGTAGCCGAAGTTGAAGGTTTCTAAATCTGGATGTACGTTCACTCAATCAACTCCCACAAGGGGAATGACAGGGGATGCGTGATTATCGGACAAGGAGCCCAACGCCACCGTTTCCACCACGAATATTTAGAAGGAGGAACCAGAAGATCCTGAGGAGGTAGAGCATCTCTTCCATTCCAAGATGTGGGTAAAGGGTTCCCCGCTGCGCTCATTGTTGACAATGGAGCCAAGAACCTCATCTCAGTAGAGGTCGCGAAGCGCTGGGATTTCTCGACCACATCACACCCACAACCATACACCACGGGTGGTTGCACCAAGGATGGGACTCTCTCACGGGCCAATGACAATGTCGTCTTCCCTACAATATCAATCCCTTCACGGATGAGGTATTATGTGACATTGCTCCTCTTGATGTTTCGATGTATTATTAGGCCAACCGGTAGATTCTGTGGAAGCGATATTGTGTATGAGAGTCCGTGCCTCATGTCAAGAGCTATCACTTTGAAATAAGTTGTACAGTATACTGGAGATAGCACCGCCTAACACCATCTCTTTGTTACTGCAAAACAATGTAGTAGCTCATTTCCAAAACCAGAAATTTGTTTTCATGATGATCCGCTTCTTTAGGGAAAGTCAAGACCTGATAGATGACCTCCGCATAAGGCCCCACTCTATCAAAAATATATGATAAGGTCGCGGAGGAGTAATGAGACATCTTCACCTCACTGTGGGTGCCTCTACATCACTGTGTCAAGCACCCCATTGATCTGAACTTCGTGTGCACCGGGTCAACAATGGACCCATCTACCGGACGTCATTCTAGAGAATGACGAAATCAAGAGTAAGCGTATCTTCGAGCTACTATGCAGTTGGTCACATCCGAATCGCATTTCATCACCTCGCGGAGCCCGGACGATTGGTGCGTAAGAAGGATGGGACTTGGAGACTTCAGACGACTATCGGCAATCAATAAGATCAATTGCCTGAATAGGTACCCGATCCCATGGATTGATGACCTTATTGACTAACTCAAGGGGAAAAAATATTTCAGCAAGATCGAATTTAAGTCTAGGTATCACCAAAATTCAATCAAACCCTCTCTCAGTGTTTGGAAGACTGCATTCAAATCCAAAGGAGGGCCTTTTTCGAATGGTTGTTCATGCCTTTCTAGTTCACGAATGCCCCCGCAAACTCTTTGCTGAGGCTAATGGACAAGATCCCGCGGCCATTCACCAACTCATTTGTAGTGGTCTACTTAGATGACATTCTGACCTTCTCGGCCTAGACTTGGGAAGAGCACTCCACTATATCCCACAGTCCTCCAAACACTCAAGCAAGGGAAACACAAGTTGTGTGCCAATTTGAGAAATGAACTTTTGGCATAACCTAGGTCTTCGTGACCGATACATTATTGATGAGTGGGGGGTGCATGGATCCAACAAAGATCCAAGTCATTCAGATTACAAAATTTTACCAATTCTAACAGCCCGCCTTTTAGGTCTTGCCAATTCTACCACAGGTTCGTGTTGGGATTCTCTTCATATCACTTGGCCCTTGAGTCAAGTCACCAAGGAGGAGGTAAAGAAACATTCTTTTGGTCTAATATCAACAAAGGCATTCAAAGTTGAACATTGCCTCTCGCTTCCTCAATCTTCGATCAAGACCAATGTGACTTGCAACAACCATTTGAGATCGGTGACATGCCTCCTCGACCATGGTACATTGAGGCGCCCCATCAACATAAGTATCCATATATCACAAGAGACACTTTCCCACACAAATTCAAGTATCCCACTTAAGGACAAAGAAATGTATTCCATTGTAGGCTTGTCGCAATGGAAGCATTACATTTGGGAAAGGAAACGATCATCAACACAAACCAATCAATCAAGTACTACATGCATTACAAGGAGGTTGCAAACGATCGCCATCAAGTGGTCCACACCGCAATGCTTTCATTTGAACATTAGTACAAAAAAGGAAGCACCAATAATGTTAGATCATTTCAACACCACCCATCGTGGTGCTAACCACTGTGGTCAACTCTTGTAAGTAACGACTTCCGATTGTCAGCTTCTCTACACAAGTGATCCGTAATTTGGCCACACATTACTACACTCTTGAGGGTAAGCAAGTTCCCAATTTTCACCTGTGATTCCCTCTTTGTCACTTGGGACACCTTTTGTGTTCCTTCAAGCCAGCATGCCAAGATTATTTGGGAAGCACACCATACCGAGTCGGGCATTTTGGGTCGAAAACCGTGGCGCATCGGTGGGCATTTCTATTGGTCGAACCTCGACAAGATGTCGGGAAGTGCACGTTCCGACTTCTTGTGCCCATCGCCAAACCACCATCATCAAGAAGCAAGGCCCTATAATTTTCCTACCCCTGTGTGGACCTTTGAATCCATCTCTCTCATGGATTACATATCAGGCCTCCTGTCATTTAAGCATGGTACATTCAGGTTTTCGTATCACATCCGATTCTCAAGATGTCCATTATGATGGCCCAGAAGAAATATCACAGCTGTAGTTTTCACCGCTAAACTCTTTCTTTGAATGAGGTGGGTACACTTTAGATCCTACTAGCCTATCATCTCAGATCGACAATAGGGTTCTCAAGACATTTTGGTCTCAAATTCTCTAGTCGATGTTGGACAATTCAAGCTCTCACTCAAGTCTACGCCTTTCCATCCGCGAACCGGGATGCATGACAGGTCAATAACCGATGATCGCATTACCATTCTCAAGATGTACAATTCAAATAATCCATTAATATGGGATGAGAGCTCCCCTATGTACAACATGCCTACAACCTGGCTCTCCATAGCTCAACTAGCCACTTCCCCTTTCAAGTGGGCTTGGGATCCCTACCACTATGTCCCATTGACATAGCCATGCAATTTGTGGCTACTCAGAAGATTCAACTCATATCCAAATTGAGGCGGATAAGGAAAACAACTTCATTGAGCACATTCAACACATCCGCCAATAGGTTCATGACATCTTAGACAGAGCCAATGCTAAGTACAAGCAATGACATGATCAACATTGGGTGCCACACAACTTCCAAGTGAGAGCTGCACAAAGTGTGGCCTCTCCAGATTTTGCAAAGGATACTACTGGACCCCACCTCAAGCCATCCGGCTGATATGGGTCACACCCTCACCATACTTGGGAAATGCCTTTGAGCTCAAAGAAGATTCCACCCATTCCTCTGGTCCTGGCACCCGCAGAAAGTTCATCGTGGACTCACTGGCCCTACTTTCCACCTCTACTAGACACATCCGACACATGGCGTAACAACTCCCACACCAACAGTTAAATCTAGGACTGCATGGAACAATCCGTAACTAATTGGATCATCGACACACAGATCAAGAACACCCAAAACAAAGGATACCGCTATATCGAAGTTGTCAAAGTAGGCCAACTCCTTTCCACCAAGGCAAATGGCTCAACAGGGACCAAGTTCGCCAGAAGTTTTCATCTCATGGAGGGAACTCAACGCAATGGAGACCATTGTTTCCCTGTTGGGGAGGAACACTGTATGGGATATTGGTGGCCACCCAATCTATTCCACTTGGACCCCACCATTGCTTCTTTCAGCTTTTCGCTTACGCTTTTACTATTTTAGCAGTTGGTCTTGAACTTCCTGGCCATTTTGAGGCCCCAAACGATGTTTTTTGGTATGTTGTTGTCGCAAAATAAAATCTAATGATGCTATTTTGTCTTCTCGAAATGCTATAGGCCTCTACATAGATATTTCCAATGAGCTATCATATGCCCAAACCAGATCGATGAAAGTTATGACTCGGAAGTTGATGCACCAACTACCCAAACTGGGCCCACATGACTTTTTGGTGCTTCATCTCCGGTTAGGTTTTTGGATGTCTAGGACTTTGGCATTCCCCGGTTATTGTAAAAGGGCCTTCGTGAGCCTCATTATAATCATCTTCACGATGCTAGTAGTACCACATCTCTTCTCATAGATAAGCTACCAAGCCTAGCTAGTTTATTTCCATTCTCGCTTGTAAGCATATTTCAGCCATTTGTTATTAATGAAATGAAGTCTTATTTCCATTGCAATTCTATGTTTATGTGTGTATTTCTCAGATTTATGTAGTTCCTACATAAATCCGGATCAAAAACAATATCCCATGCAATGGTGGATGTGTTTAACCTCTTCAAATATGGGATCATTTTTACTTAAGGCCATCTATTCATCTCCCATCATATATTTCAGAAGTTTTTTCTCAGTTGAAATTATACCCATCAAGACCCTTTAGCCATGGCCAACATGGCCAATAGAAGGGGAAAATTCTTTCATTTTTATTGACATATATTTAGTGCATGTGGCTACAACCATGGACACCATTCCAAGCATAAAAACATAAAACGAAACCATATACATGGAAATAATCCATGGCATGATAGAAGGAAAGAAAGTGAAAGTGTGGGGTAAAATATATGTATTGGATGTAACCATGCATATGAATATGTATGTCAAAAATACTTTTAAGTTTTGTTTATTTCATGGTTACACCTTGCTTTTGTAAGGTGAGTGAGTTCAACCTCACCCAATTTTTTTTTATAAATAGGTCAGCACTTTTCAAAATGTTTATTACATACTCATACATATTATGAATATATATGTAAAAAATTCTTTTAAGTTTTGTTTATTTTATGGTTAGAGTGGGGTCAACCTCACCTAAAAGAAATTTATAATAATAGAAATAAAACATATTTTTTTTAAGGTATATGAGTTATATGTACATACAAATATAAATTTATAGAATTATGAACTTATATCTATAAAAACAATTCTTTTAAGTTTTGTTTATTTCATGGTTACACCTTACTTTTGTATGGTGAGTGGGATCAACCTCACTCAAAAGAAATTTATAATAATAGAAATAAAACATACTCCTTTATGTATATGAGTTTGTATTATAAATATAATTTCATATAATTATGAACTTATATCTATAAAAACTTGTAAATTTAAGTGGTAGATTTCACTTATGTAAAATGTCAAAGATAAAAGTGTGAAGACTTGGTAAAAATATAACGATTCATATGTCTAGCTATTTAAATGCACATTTCATTTATCATATATATGTATATGTACATACACATGTATGGATGTGTAGATATGTATGTATGTATGCATGCACACATTTATTGTGTGAAATTATTACAAGAGAATCCTTAAAAAACAATGAGTATGTGAATAGAAAGTAAAAAAAATGAATGCATCATATGATTGTGATAATTTTATGCTAGAGATTGCAACATGTTTTCTTTGGTTCGACACATCAATAGTAATATATCCTTTAGCATATTTTTAAACTTTTAGTTTTACCATTCAATTTTTATTTTTTTGTTAATTTGTATGGGACCTCATATTACGTGATTAACCCATGGCTTGAGAAACCGGTGAACTCCTCGTGGGCATCTAAGTTGTCAAAGTCACCCGGGGATTGCACCTGGCTCGAGCCACACCAACCCTAACATGATTGATTTTTTGTCCCAACAGATTTCGAACCGACAACTTTAACAACACCTGGAAAGTGGTTTAACAACACTCTGTCACCCACTGTCCCACACCTCGGGACATTTTACCATTCAATTTATTACTTTTAACCATTGGGTTAATTTACAAATGCAAGATCATTATCATTTTTATATCATATTAGACACAATTTTCTTTTATCATAGAATGGTGTTTAATTTATTAGAAAACTTATTTAATTACCACAAGATCTTAATTGTTGATATATATATATATATATATATCTTTGATTGAAATCATTTTCATGATCATACATGCATTATATATGGTAGGGAACAAAACATTCACGAGGATATCCTTTCATATATGTTTGAGTGCAAGGTTCATGTATCCCTGGTGGAATTCTATCGAATTGGTAAATCTAAGGATTTAGCAGTGGCTAAGTGATAAGGAGACCATTCCTTGTAGATAAGTTCATGTGGAGGTATAGGATCCTATGGAAAACCTTCTAATATTTTGACCTCTGTAATTTGGTCATAATTATGTAAGATACTGGAGGAGCCTAGGATTAATCCATTCCACTCTATAAGCAATAAAAGTGAGCTAGTACATAGAATAAATGAACATCACTAGAATGTACAAAAAACCTAGGTGTAGTGCATTTAGAATAAATATAAGTAGGATCATTTTACACTTGAACCCAAATCATGGGACCCTTGTTGATGATTCGTGAGACTTCTTATATTACAAGTATAAATGGGATGTCCCCTTCTAGTTCATAACTTCAAAGTAGGAGTAGGGGGACCGATTACGATCATGACCCCTTTAGTGATCATCAAAGTCATGAGTTGTTGGCCCAAGAAGTATTTATTTTTAAAAGTTGGGTGAATGAACTATCCTCCTACCTCTGGGATATCGAAGAATATCTAAGATCAAATACCAATAATCAGGGTAATATACCCTTAGAGGAAGAATAACCTAGTTATAAAGTGGCATCTAAGTGTTGTAAATAGGGTCATGAATTCATAAAATATAATGCTCCAACTTTCAATGCGATTATTGAGAGAGGTAATGAGGTAGAATCTTGGATGGTAAATATTGAGATGCACATGATGTTATATGATATCAATCCATTAGAGAATATTATTTTTTCCTTATACCAATGGATGAGAATGAAAATATATATTATGGACATATTAAGTTGAAGGAAAAGATAGATGTAAAAAATTTACGTTGGGATCAATCATGTGCAAAATTATCTTGTAGAGATGTATTATAGAGGGAAGGAAGACAATTATTTCTCACTCAAGTATGCTGACATGGTAGAATAAGAGCATGAATGTTGGGTTAGATAAGTATCTCATTTTACATAGTTAAAAGACCCATGTGGAGAGATACTTTAGAAGGATTGTGGACCGTGTTAGAGAAAAAGTAAAATATTTCACACTAGAGACACTATTAGAAGTAATGAACATGAGTATGATACACAATGGAAATAGGAACTAAGTGACATAATCAAACGATAAGTAATCATAGGACTTGGATAAGGAATTATGATCAATAAATTTTTCATCTTGCATCACCAATTGTATCTAGGAAAGAAGATAAGAATTAAGATGTTGCAAAGATATTGAACCCAAAGGATAAAGTTTTGAATGTGTAAGGAAGGGGCACAAGTCACACAAGTTTCTAAGAAGGAATAATCAAACTAACAGAGTTGTGAACCATTTGGGACTCAAGGAGATAGTGGAAGATGTAGTAAGAGGAAGAGTCTATGTAGAAGTTGACAATAAACAGCTGGAATATGATGCTTCTCTCATCAAGCAAGAGGTATCACATCCAATGTACCCTTAAATTTTTGTATTCATACAAGACTCACCCATAGTTTCATATAGACAATAATCATGGCCAAGTGTATGATAAGCACTTAGACATTCTAGGATCCTTGCAAGGTACATATGCAAAATGGTGCTTAAGAAATGGATCAAATAAGAAATTGATGGATGTATAGTAGGATTGGGAGGATAAAACAATGAAGTGTGTTTCTCCGAATTGGCATTGGCATATTATGATGAAATAATAGGAAATATTATTTGGAAATCCACAAGGATAAAGTTGACTTTTATGAAAATAAAATCAAATGTGTGGATGAAAATGACTCAATAGGATCATCCAAGGGGGAGGACTTCGATAATAGTTAGGCGTACCTTATCTATGAATTCCAAATGTACTGCACATAAGGGATGCACAAGGTATCTCACTCGTATCATCAAAGTTGCAGAAGATGAAAGCATGAAAGAAGGATGGGTTCTCATATTAGAAATACCTTTGGAAGTGTTTCTAGATGAAATTCCAAGACTATGACTAACTATAGA
Organism: Picea sitchensis; assembly: GCA_010110895.2. Taxonomy (NCBI): domain Eukaryota; kingdom Viridiplantae; phylum Streptophyta; class Pinopsida; order Pinales; family Pinaceae; genus Picea; species Picea sitchensis. The sequence continues at coordinate 7,732 of SNQJ01S0165760.1, read as the reverse complement.
AGTAAATTAGAACATAGATTTGATTCCTTCAAATTTATTATAAAAAATTCACCTTACTAGTTAGGAGCCAATGAGTTGGGTGAACTTAAGATGAACCTACAAGACTTATTGGATAAGAACAAGGGACTAACCCTAGGAAGCACCCATTTTATTTGCTAAGAAGAAACATTGGACATTAAATATATAATGTTGAATAACATGATTAACAACAATAAATATCCTTTTCCCCACATAGAATTTTTGTTTCATCATCTCAAAGATGCATAGGTATTATCTATGTTGGATTTAATATCAAATTACCATCAAATAAGGGTTGATGAACTTGACATACAAACAACTAGTTTTAGAACTAAATATAGACATTATGAGTTCCAAGTCCTACCTTTTGTATTCAAAATTTGAGAGATATATTCATGATGTTGATGAATGCTATGTTCCTGAAGTATGTGGACACATTTATATTGGTATTTATTGGTGACATCTTGGTTTATTGGAAGAGGAAAATTGTAACATCCCTCTCTACTAATCACACTTTTATTGACTTGAAATTTTGAGGACACTTATGCTGCAAGTGATCCTGCTATAGGGTACATTGTGATTTTGTTTTGATTATGGATTATACATGGTGATGATGATGTGTTTTGACTTATTATTATTTGATGTATATATATTGAAAGATATTATCGATGAGTTCTCCTGAGTGTGCGTGACATGATAAGTTATGGATGTTGATGGAATTAATGGAATTCCTTGGATTGATTACATGCGATGACTATGATATGGGATTACCTCTACATGGGTTTTATCAAAGGATGCAAAAGTTTGTCGATGTTGCTATTTCCTTGACCTACATATGAGTAGAGGGGCCATGCACGAAACCAAACATTGAGGGAGAGGTGTGGTAGTGTCCTTGTCACATCCTACTATCACTCCCACCGTATGAATTGTATTTTAATGATTACCTAGTTCGAAGGGTCCATGATGTCGTGTGAGACGAATCACTGAGACAATTGTTTCAGGGAATATTCTAAGGGCTACACAATAAAGCAAATTCCTTATTCCTTAGAAGCCCTTAGTATTTGGCTAAGGTTGGACCGAAAGGGTAGTTGACTCCAAGGGTTGGACAAACTTCCAAAACGAGTCAAAGGCAAGTGTCACCCTCGAGAACGGAGGTGCATCTTAAATGGCACGGCCGCATAATTACAAACTTTAGTCAATAAATCTAGGTGGACTAGGAAACATTTAAAATGATTAGACCTTTTGTTGGATTAAAATAATTAATTCAACAATGAATTTATTAATTATAAATCCCAATAAAAGTCTAAGCCCAAGTTTAAGACTAAGTCTGGGTCTAAATTTAATTAAAGGACTAGATGAATTATGACATAAGCTAAAAGATTGGAGAATAATCAAACTTTGGAAAAGGGTCATAAAAATCCAAAGATTGGATAAAATGCACATGTGTGCATGAAATTAATAAAAGGTATTTTAAAATAGAAAGAAATAAAATATGAGAGAATAGGTGTACACATAAAATAGTATCTAGAGTCAAGGTACCACTAAGTCTAACTAAGAAGACTTCTAATCCAACCCTAACTAAGATCTAGTTAGAGAGACACTCACTAAATGAGATTTTTGGGGAACAAAGGACAAATAAGAGTGAAAATAAGAACACATTGGGAATGCGAGAGAAATTGGCTTTTAAAAATAAAATAAAATCATAATTACTTGTGCAACTTGGGGAGAGGTGACAAGTGTGTGGAATAATCATAATTTAATTTAATCTAAAAATTTAATTATTTGTGCATGAGGACATGTGTGAGTGAAGAAATTTCTATAAAACAAAAGGTCGAAGGAAAAGGGATCTCTTATTCTTGGTAAGGTTATGTTGCAAAAATTATTTTGACTGTGTTTTACTTGTGATAGTTGGGATACCAATCTTGTAGAAAGAGTGAAAGCTCTTCCAGAGGCAAGCTTGGAGATATTGGTTTTGGTTTCTTGTGTGTGGCCCCTTCTATGGGTTCTGGGATATAGAAGAGCACCCTAGCATTGGCTAGGGAGGCACCTAAGAAGTCCCTGATTTCAGGCAAAGTGAAGGAAAAGAAAATTGTGAAGGTTCGAGATGGAAGTACAACCACAACAAATTATATTCTGGTTATGGTACATATAGTTAGTTTAATTAATTAGTTATTGAATTTGATCAATTAAATTTTGTAAAGACTATATACTAGATCGATTGATGAATTTATGATGATCTGTAATGCTTGTATGTAGAATGATATTGAAATAATTAAATTATTCAGTGAAAAAATTGAATATGTGCAATGTAATATATACTTGTATAAATCAAGTCTTTTCTGGAATTATATTGTATTACAACCAGAATTTGAGAAACAGACTCTAGATAATTTTCATGCTAAGTTCCATAATATTGGTCACCAAGATTTTAAAATTTGTATGATGTTAATCATGAATTGAATGTCTAAATTTGAATCCATTTTTCATTCAAGCATACGTATCTTATTCTGTGTAGGAAGAGACAAATCTCAGTTTTTGCTAGCGGAAAGAATTTGTTCCTAGACTTATTCATAGCTGGAATGCAATTGAAAGTGCATCGAGTGGAATGTTAATTGCAAATTAATTTCCATCATTCCAATTATTTCATATATGAATCTCGATTTTATTGTGGCCTCCATTACTATAATTTTATCTTACTTCACAATTTTATTGCAGATTAAAAAAATTCATTCAATTTTTTAGAGAAGATTATGTTTCTTTTAACCACTAGGAAGTTGTTCGTTCAATTCTACTATGCTATAACAATTCATGTCAGTTGGAATGTTATTACCGTGACAATATTATACTTTGTACACCTGGATAATAAACAAACTGTGAAATCCTTATGTTAGATTTTGAGTCATATTTTCCTGTTGTCGAATCATCCATAGTGTTGTGGTGGAATCTAAGATTCATTTAATATGGTTGAATCTAGAGGTTTCTTAAGCCAGGTATTTGTTTCCACTTGGATGGATTCCATGAAATTTGTTGTAGCGTTATGCCACGAATGTCTGTGTACTTGGATTTCATTCATATTTTATTTAGTATGCTTCTCTTTCTCGTTATTAAAGCGCATGTTTTTGTGTTATGAGAAACCGTAGTGAGATTTAGTTGCCTGTTATCGAATTTATGTGCTACTTGTACTTTTTGAACTTCGACGATAAAGAGATTGACATGAATCTCAGATTCTATGTAATTCCTCAAAAGAGGCTTAATACCAGACATATTTTTTAAAGGAAAATTTTATTAAGTCTTAATCTTTAACCTCTTGAAGATCGTACTTCTAAGATAAAATAGGGAATCCTTACCCTTGGTTGGTGGGGCATTTTAAAGAAATATTTATTATAAACAGAATCGTAAATATGCGACAGAGATCTTGAAGGAAACTCAGTTGTTTTGTTAGTCTCAATAATGAATTTAACGCTCACTCAATTGACGTAAGGAAGATATATAGTTTTCTTGCTACTGGGATTTTATTTAATGGTCAATTGATAGTCTCTATTTGTGACTATGAGTCAGTCCTTGAAATCCATGCATGTTTAACTTAACCATAATTTACTACAGTGTTTTCTTGAATGATTATTTTGCTCGGGTTGAATTAATCCAAGGCGATAACACCTAGGTTCAAAATGAAATCATTGTTGTAACGCAAATATCGTGATAACTCGAAGTAGAATATTCATATAGTTATTCATGGGTCGGGAGGTTGAGTAGAAGTTAGATGTGATCTCCAAATTTCAGGTGTTATATCTTGGAAATAAACTAATATCTCGCATCTGATGCCAAGTGATACTCCCTTGGAATTTGTGCTACCATGATTGTATTTTTATAAAGTTAATCATTTCTTAGGAGACACTGTTTTAGATGAATGGACGTTTAGATCCTTGTGAAGTCAAAGACTTTGTGTGGAATCTAGTTGGATTTTGAAACAAAAAAAATGAATTAAATTGCCACGTTGTGGGTGGGTTCTCAAATAGAACATTTCTAACATCTTTCCTCCCAATGGTTAATTTTTACCATGTGTTATTTCTCTTCTGGACTTTGTTCATGGTGTTGATAAATGCACAATAGAATAGGAACTTAAATCTTATTAAATTTTAATGATTTTCGAAATCAGAAACTCAGGTCGAATTAACGAATTGGTTATTGTTCATCATCGTTGATGTATTAAACCGTGACACGATTTCTTTAAGACTGTGTATATCACTATTGATGTAAAAATGTTAAAACAATGCTTTTCCTTTAGACTACTAACTGTCGAGGATTAGTATGTAGAGAAGATCGAAGTAGTATCAAATAAGTGGGAGAATAAATTAGAATTGTGTGATTGTCATCTTAAATTGCACAGGTGGCATAGTTTAGATGAGGTCGTGAGTGAAACTCTAAACTCTAAAAGTTACACTGCGAATATTAAATCTTGGAAGAATACAATTAATTAATTAAATTCTAGCTTAGTCTGTAAATTTTGCACACATGGCCGCAAAAAAAGTGACCTTAACAAATTGTTGAATGATATAATTAATGATAGAAACAAAGTGCACATGTTATTAATGTCTTTATGTTGGAATTTTTTTTAATCAATGTGAGGAATGGGATCTGATAATTACATTCGATTTGATAGCTTATCTTTATGTTCAAGGGGTAGAGATTTTAGCTTAACAAATTATAATTCTTCACCTTGTTTATTTAGTAACCTTACTCAGCCAATATTGTTGGTGGTCTAATAGTTCCAAATTATAGTAAATTGATTCTTAGATTATTCTGTCGATAACGATGTTTACCACTTGTTTAAGAATGGATTTAAATAAGGAAGAATTAGAATTATGTAGTAATAAAATTATTATTATAAATCTTCTATGCAAGGAAATCTATATCTATTTGTAAGGTTACATCATCCTAAATTATAAGAGTAAACGAATTATATCGTCAGATAAGTAAATAAGCGTTGATGTTCTTAACTTTACATATTTATAGTTTGATATAAACAATATTGAACTTCTTACCAAATCTATTAAAAGTGTGATATAAATCTTTTTTTAATTGATGATTCATTACCATGTTAGATTAAATGTGCAAGTTAGTGTTTTAAAAAAAAATGCATCATCCACTTCATGGTAAATCTTACCTATATTTTTGTGTACTTGAGAGATGTTACAACGATGGGACGTTACATATGGTAAATCTAACTTATATTTTTGTGCACTTGAAAGATGTTACAATGGAGGGATGTTACATATGGTATCGAAAGGAGTCTAACCTCGCAACATTGGACCGTTATGCCTTCCACTGAGTTAAATAAATGATTAAAATTATATCGCTAATTTAATTTTTGAAATTGTACATGCAGGTAAACATGGTTAGAGTGGACGCAGGGTGCTGCAGGACCTACGTGGTGGACAGCTAGGCGAGGTGCGGCAACTCCAATAGTATCCATGTTTAAGGGTCTAAACCCTAGAGATAGGTATCACCTGGTAGGAGCAGTTGTTTGGGACATGTAGGGTGATGACCCAGATCTTCTTGGTGGAGGGATTTGCCCTAAGGGTACTTGATTAATCGCCTGGATCGAGATGAGGGCATAGCATCTTTACCCAATGAGGGTTCACAACACGCACTCAAGCTGGTAGTAGTAGTATGCATAGAGAACTCTAGTGAAGGCAAGTTTCCTTCGGAGTTTTATGGGTTCCAATGGATCTTACCAATCACCTAAGGAAATGGTTGGAGAATATGGCAATGTTTCTCACTGGTGGATTGGCTAACCTCCAACATGAAAGTCTGCATGGTGTTATTTCAGCTAAAGGTGAGTGCTCTTCTAAGGTGGAAGAAACCTTTGTTGGTATGTACACGAGTCCATGAAAATATGTTTCTTTGTCACAAGAGGGTGTAAACTAGTTCTAGGGCCAATCAACAAGGTCATGAGATGTTGCTTTGAAAATTGTAGATCTCTCATCCTAGCCTTGTAATTGGAAATATCATATAACCAACCTCGAGGATTAGCAATGAAAGTTAGAATGGTATCTAGGGATATAGCCACTAAAAGGAGTGATGATTCTCTCGTGCCTCTAAAATCTCTTATCAAGTTTTTAAACGAGTGATGATTCTCTTGTGCTTCTAAAATATAGTATCAAGTTTTTCAATGGCTCAAGGCCATTGTCAATTTCAATGTTTTCATTTGGTGATTGGGGGTTGAGGTTAGGTCTTTCTTTATTAATGATGGTGGTTTTATTTTGAGTTTTAATGTTTTCATAAGTGGTTGGAGGTTAGGGTTAGGGCTTTCTTCATTAGGTGAGAGACTCCATGACATGTATATGATTTGAAGAGGAATGAAATATTCTTTTTTTCCCTATAAATGAGGAATTAGAAATAAAAAAAAGAAAAAACTCCAAATAAACTTAACTTAAATAAATGTAGGAATATATAAATAGTGACAATATCCTCATAACACTCAAAATCATTAAATCACTTCTAAAATCATTCCTCGTAATGTGTTCCACTATTTGTAATATAAAACAATCCATGACATTTTTTTTTTAATAATATAGATGAACACATGCATGTTATTAAAAACATGTACACATTCTTTAAAAATATGATTGGTTAGATTTTCAATGGCAATTTGAAGGCCCCAAAACTATAGGTAAATTCCTCCACTTAAAATGTGTTCCACTATTTGTAATATAAAACAATCCATAGCATTTTTTTTTTAATAATACATAGATGAACACATGCATGTTATTAAAAACATATACACATTCTTTAAAATATGATTGGTTAGACTTTCAATGGTAATTTGAAGGGCCCCAAAACTATAGGTGCGTGAATGTGTTTATGGACACCAGGCTGCCACTTTTTGGTTTACCAACTTCTCGAGATCACCCATATATATACTCAAACCAAAATAGATTTTAGTTCAAACTTTTTAAATTATTTAGAGATTTACACTTTATATTTTTTATCTTTTTCTTAATAAATATAAAGTTAAAATATTAAAATCATTATTAAAACAAAATACTTCTCCTTAAATTGGAAAAAAAAAAATGATTCATTATTAGTGAATATTCATAGATATATTTCAATTTCAGATATTAAAATAATTTTGTGTTATAGTTTATTAAAACAAAATACTTCTCTTTAAATTGGAAAAAATAAATTATTCATTACTAATGAATAGATATATTTCAATTTAAGTCTGAGTGATTTCTTATGTTCTCTCTTATATATATATATAAATAAGATATACTTAATGAATATCATAGATATATTTCAATTTAAGTCTGAGTGATTTCTTATGTTCTCTCTCTCATATATATATATATATATATATATATAATGTTAACTTACATATCAAGATTCCCGATTTTTCTTTTGTCCGTTTATGCTTCATCAAAAGACAGAACTTGGAAAAGGCGACACATACATGCGATTTTTTATGTGACCAGCTAGTTGTTATAAACTACACAAAACAGGATTTCATGTCAACCCAAGATAAGAATAAAAGCCAACCCTTAAAAAAAATTGCGTCGAGCTTGCGTCGACCTCTCTTTGTCCAAATTGAGGTTGTTTTATTATGCTTTATTATGTGCATAAGGCAATCTCAAAGAAGCCGATAATATGGAGTTTTCTTCAAATTCATGATCATGATAATATAAAAGATATAATGATGTGGCCAACCCCCATT
>SNQJ01S0165757.1:3372-21053 GCA_010110895.2 Picea sitchensis | reverse complement strand
CGGATAGGTTCCCACGGGTGTCTATAGTCCATTTTAACAACTCAAATACCTACTAAAACACTTTGACGTGACTCATATAGCAATTACAACCACCCATCTCTCTTCCCCATTAGTCTACACAACCGAATGGATGATATTTTATTATTTTCACTACAGTCCCTCAAACAATATCCATCCCCTCCAGGGCTCCAACAAAGACCGGCTAGGAATATATCTACTAGGGGCTCCAAGAAATCCAATTGAAATAAGAGTGCTCACATATCATTTACAAATTCTCTTGGGTGATTTATTCATCAAGAAACACTCATAGGAATACTAACCTCATTCTTAGCACAATTACCAGCTTCAACAAGATGTCTCAATACCCATTATGGTTGGTCACTCTTTTACAACACTCAACTCTGTCTTTCCTCTCTTCTTTCTAACTATAAAAAAAAAATCTTCCTACTCGAATTTCCTCATCTCCCATGTTTTCTTGACTCTTAATCTTCCCCCGAGGATGATTACACTCAATCCATGTTATGATAACTGAGTGGGTTGACTTCCTCACCCAACCTCTTACATGAATTCAATAATTGAATGCTAAATAATTCAAAGGGATAAATGGATAAATGAAAAACGGATTAATGAGGCTTAAGACTCAAGGCATGTGGAAACCCCTCAAAACATCCATTCATCCCCATCTCTTTTGAAATAACATCCCCCCATTACTCTCATACTTACTCATCTACAACAAGCAATGTATTTCATTTTATTATTTTCAATGTACAAGGTTTACCTATTATGTCACTTGGCCCACAACCATTCATAATATTTACAAATATTCAATGCTACATTAGGGATCAAAAAATGGGGTGTTATGTAACTCTAAGTAAAGCTCCCTCTTAAAAGGTTTGAATGTGCAAATAATGAAGATTATTAGATCTAGAAGCCTAGTTGGACCAATTAAAATACCTTTTATATCATCTCATCTGACTTTGAAGGTAAAAACATGAATTTCCCCTTCCCTTTTCATCAATAATTCATCATTTTAACCTATCTCTAACCAAGTTACCTAAGAAATACCTTTTCTCCTAGGAATTGACATATGTAATAAGGGTAAGATTGTCCCACCATGAGTGAAACTTAAAGAAAATTATAAAATTAATTTATCTTATAATTTTATTGGAAGAGATTCCATAATTTGTGTTGCTTAATGATTTTTGTTGGAGACTTGATTCCTGCCATTATAGGTGGGCACCTAATGGAATTTGTGCATAATACTTATGAATATGTACTCTGATGGAATATGTGTCATTTTTTCTCAATATTTGATATAGCTACATTTGGGATACATGTTTCTAAGGATATATGACATTTGTTGGATGATGACATGAACATCATGTCCTTATGCTACATGGACCATTCCTAGAGGACACACTTGCTTTCTTAGACCATTTCTTAAGGAATTATTAAGGACATTTAAGAACACTTGTATGATGACTGGCTTTGAAATGGGTTATCTTTTGAAAATGCCCATAAATCTAAAATCAACACCATTGGGATAGGTAGGTTTTCAAAATTAAGTTATAATGAAATCGGGACAAAAAATTGACCTAGTTATGATGCTACTAGAATTTGTCGCGTGAAAATTATCATTGTGTTTTGGAGCCATATGTGTGAACATGTGGAGGGAAAATTTTCTCTCTCTTATCCACATGTGTGGGTGGTTAGAGAATCTTGTGGGGCACACATCTTCTCTTTGACTAGTCTACTCATGTGTTTGAGTTGGTTGATGTGGTTATTTCATGATATATTATTGTATTGACTCAAAATGGTTTCAGACCATGGTATTGAGAGTGTATCTTGTTTTAGCTCACATTTTTTCTTGAGCACATTGTATTGGCACATGGTTTCTACTCATGGTTTTGTGAGGTGCATTATCTATGTAAGGAGGGATGTTCTCTCATTTGTAATGGTTGGAAATAAAATGGAAGAATAATTTTCTTCATCTATATTTTCTTGAGTAGTATGTTCTAGGATAATCAAAGAAGGGTTTGAATTTAAGCCCAAGGAAAAACCGTGTTAATTATAAAACCCCTTATTAAACCCTAGATATTGAGGTTATTACATTTTATTTTTTTTTATATTAGTGGGTCAATTGGAACCTTTCATTATAATTCTACCCTTTGTCTCCTATATATACCAAGGAGACCTAGAATTAGGATCATCATATTTTGTCATGTGAATTGGATATATTGTAAAATGAGTTTCCCCCCTCAGTGGACTATATTTATTGATTTTATCATTTCAAGGTGCTTGGTTCATAACATTTGGTATCCAAGCATTGATCCCTAGGGTTTTGTTGCTTCAAGCAAGTCATCTTGGAATTTTTCTCTATAACTTTTGGGGATGCTTCAAACTAAAATTTAATTTTACTCAAGAGACATATCAGAGTACGTCTGGTAAACATTCTAGGTTCTAGTTCGTTACACTTTTGGAGATATATTCTATAGAAGATAGGTTTTTTTACTCATCCCGAATTCAATTTTAAACAAGTCAACTTGGAATTTCGTTATAAATGTTTTACTCAGAGAAAGGTTAAAGATAGTGAAATTTTGTGGTGAAGAGAAATGACATAGCACACCTGTCAAAATTTTAGGTTCTATTTTTCTATACTTTTGGAGATATATTCCATGGAATAAAGGTTTGTCACTAATCCTGAAATCAATTGTGCAGCATTTCACTATAACATTTTTTAGTGAAGTTTCAAAATATGAAATTTTAGAATCCAGAGTTGACACGGTGAAGTACAAGTGGAAAAAATTTCATATTTTGACTCATTGTATTTTATGACATATTTCTTGTGGAAGTTAAGGCTTTTACTTTTGTGATATTTTGGTGATTTTAAAATATTTTCCAGTGTTTGGCAAGCTCATTTTTAATTTTTTAGAGACATGTACCAATGTCTTTAAATAACACAGGATATGTTGTTAACCAAATAAAATTGTGGTTTGGGAAGAATACACACATGAAATACATGTAGTTTCATGTGTTTGGAAACACAATATTTCACTAGTTGCTGGAAACCCCTAAGCCCTATTGGTACCCCTTCAAGTAGTACTTCATTAGAGCGATTTTCTATAGATGAAATATCACTTCCCATGTACTTTTGGATATAGTAGAGTCCCATGGGTATACTTGAATCCATCCTTGAATAGAATTATTTGACCTTGTTGTTATGGTACACTAAGAGCGATAATTGGGGAGTCCACTCTCTAGTACCTGGGTGGTCAATTCAGGCGGCTAAAGAGACAAGTGGCCCTCCTTATTTGGTGCCCTTAGATATTGGGTCAACTATTATTTTTGGACAATGCACGTATATTAGACAGCTATAGCACGACATACATGTCCTCAAGACCCTGTAACATTTTTCAGTGAGCTCACTCTTGAAGGAAACCATAATTTGTGATAAAAAGGAGAAAGAGGAGCATTATCATTTTCTCATATGGAAAAGGGTTATACAAGAAATACTAATGGTACTCCTCATAAAAACACAAACACGACATCCCGAAGAAAGTGAAGACTTAGAGTACGAGAAAACCTAATTGAAGAACCAAGTCGATGAAATGAGTGGTAGTATGTTGAAACAAGTGGATTTTTCACGCTCTCAAGAATACCTTAAAAAGGGATATCAAATGAAAAGAAAGAAGGATGAAGATGGAAAGAAGATGGATGGAAATAGGGAAAGAGTTACAAAAATCCATAGATGAAATACAAAAGTCCATGAAGTCGTTAGAAACCATTCTCATATAGAGGATCCCCAAAAGGGATATGGATAACAAGGAAATCAAGAAAATAAGAAGAACAATGGTGTTGAGACTTAATCACATATGGGAGGTATTTTGTGTGCATTTAGAGAGAAAAATATGAATATTGGAATGGAATATTTCATCACTTCAATATCCACATCATTAGGGTTTCAATTCGTACCAAGAAACTACTATTAGAAAATATCAATATGAGAGTTTGATGGTAAAAGTTACTATAGCATGGGCAACAGTAGACAGTCTTTGATCCTACGACGCGTGCCAATCTTACAAAAGGTAGAATGTGCATCCTTGTATTTAGAAAATGAACAATTTGTTGGTATCAATGGCTCAAGTGAAAGAAAAAAGGATTATATTGTCTCTTGGTCCATTTTTACAAATGAATTGATAGTGTGAAGTTTGGGTGAAAACCATAAAACCATTCACAAAGAACCTATCTAGAGAAAATACACAAAGCTTACCAAAGGAAATGAGAGAAGCAAGAATGAGAGAAAATAATGAATTAATTGTATTAATCGAATGGTAGAATGGGTAACAAATACATGAAATACTCTACATGGATAATTGAATGCACTATAGATAGGATATAGAGTGATCTCAAGTGCCATAGTTCTAATCTAGAGTGATTTGAACACTCACCAATAAAATAAGTGATCTGCCACCTAGTCTAAGTTGATTGGTCCATGCAATAAACATTTTATTGAGTCACATATGTGGAGGTGATAGAAACTAATGCATGCACATGATATACACCCTCTTGGATGCATGCATGTGATATGTTAGCAGCTCACAGTGATAAAATTAGGGTGAACATGCAACTATTGGTGGTGATAAAATTGAGGTTTACATGCATGAATTTCCTCCATTAATTAATAAAAGTCTAAGCTGATTCAAAGCTGAGGGAAGGCACCCCTATATTTTAGGGAATATTCATGGGAGATAATATTTTCATCTACCTCAACATTAGACAGGTAAAATTAGGAAAAATATTTACTAGGTGAATGTGTAATATCTCTAACACCCTGACACTACTAGAGTTGTAAATAAAGTGGTCCAAACAAGATATATGTTAGGTACCACATTGTACCATAAATATAAAATAAGAAATAGAGGAAAGAGGGAAAACTTCAAGTGAAACTCCCCCCCCCCCCCCAAAAAAAAAAAAAAAATGAAGAAGGAAAGAAAGATAGTTGATAGGAAATTGTGTGCTTCACTCCAAGATAGTCATGAAGAATGTGGAACTTATGCTCAATGAAAGTCTTGGTGAAGAGATGTCAACAATATCTTTCGGATATGGGATAATACTACAAGTCGATGATCTCATCATGAATCAACTCTTTGATGTAATGCATATGGATCTCTATTTACTTTGCTCGTTTCAGTTGTATTGGATCTCTACAAAACTTGAGCATGCTCTAGTTGTCACACAAAAATGACATATGGGCCGATGGGCCCGGATACTAGACCTCAGTAAGTTATAAAGACAAAGTTCCTAAATAGTGATGTGACCACTCCTCTGTACTTGGCCTCTACTGACGATAAATAAATCATTGTCTTCTTTTCGATGAAGGCTGATGGAAGGAACCAAACTAATCATGTACCTAGGGTAGAATTATGATCTGTGTTATTTCCAACCCAATCAAAAACTATGAATCCCATGATATTCAATGCTAAATCTATTTCATAGTGAATCCCATAACCGATGGTACCCTGATTATATTTGAGGATTCACTTGGAATCCTTTTAATGCACCTCATGTAGCTCTTGCATGTACCTAGAAACTACCCCTACTAAAAGCATGAGATATATAATTGGGTGTGGGTGAGATAAAAATGATCCCTGAAATTTATAAATGCAAGGTTCTTTCCATCCAATGGTGTATCCTCGTGTTCTCAGATGCCAACCGAATAAGAGGGTGTGAAGTTCTGAGACTTGCGATTCGTCATGTGGAGTCCCAACTAAGATATCCTTTGGCATGCTAATTTGAGACAACTGATTCTTAGAAGAATCCTAATTCATTCTCTCAAGACCAAGTAAAAATTGAAGTGGCCCCATGTATGTCATGAGAACCTCTCATGGAGAATGTAAAAAAGGTCTTTGACTACAACAATTATTGAAGTTGAGCTACATGTGATCAAGAGCTCATATAAATGGAGTATTAGGATCAACAAAGAGTCATTATTCCTCAACATATATACATTAGGATCTGGTACATCTGCTAAAATTCTAAGAAATAAAATAAAAATCCATCTTCTCATGCCATGCTCTAGGCCCTTGGTGATAGAGTGAATTTTTTTAGTCGACATGCAGAGATGGGTTATGTCTGAGACTTGATATTGCTCCATGTAAATATCCTTTCAGATATCCCTGTAAATAAATGAATTCTTTATGTCCATCTAGTGAACTTCCCACCACCTGGATACTGCAATGGTGAGGGCTAACCATATGGAATCCATCTTTTCTACTAGAAAGTTACTCATCATAGAGACTAATCACAGTGAGTTTGTTGAAATCCTTTGAAAACCAATCTTTCCTTGTACCTTCTCACTTATCCATTTTCTTCCCTCTTGGTCATGTAGACCCATAAGCATCAAAAAATCTTCTTATCTAAAGGAAGTAGGACCAAATCAAAAGTCTAGTTCTCGATGAGCCTAATTGGCACTCCTACATGGAAGCTTTCTAGAAGGGATTCCATGTAGCCTCTCCATAGGAGTACAGAGGTGAACCTATTCATGTATAGAAATGCATGGGCATCATTGGTTATGTAGCTATAATTGCATGATGTGGCTCCTCAAACTAAGATATTTTCCTCCTCTTATCCACTCGATCCCCCACAATATCACCTACTACCTGTAGGGTGGGTTGTTCCCACTTGGGAATCTATTATGGCTCATCATTTTTGATTCTAATTCGAGACTTAGATGTGAGCTCTGATATGAATGGATGGACTCAACATCTCGAATGTTCGTCACGGTGGGAATTACATAAGTCTCTGCATGTGGCTCTTGTTGTGCATGCATGGGAATTTCCTTGAACTAAACACTAAGCTCAATGATGAGCTTGTATGTTGAGGGATCAATCAACTTGTAACCCTTCACACCCTCAGGATATCCAATAAGCCTTGCATGATATTCTATGGGGATCTAATGCCTTCCTCTTTCCTTGGGGGTATGCAAGCCCATGTGAGGTGATCCAGTATTTGGAGATTGGGTTTCTTATGGTTTGAGTGCCACTCCAAACTTCAAAATAATGTCTTGCCATTGGATCGCGAGAATATTTTCTATATGTATTTAGCATGGTTAAGTGCTTTAGTCCAAAGCTTGGAGGGTAAGGACTTTGCATGCAACATGCAACTTACCATCTCTTTCAAAGATCGATTATTCTCTCAACTACCCCATTAAACTCTGAATGGGAATTGTATGTTGTAGTTGTATGCATGCCTCATCATAGAGATGGTGTACATATGTCAATCAAGTTTTATTCAAATAATTATGACATTGAATTTATCAAATCGGGCTAGTAAGATTAGAGGCATTGTCACTGTATGTGAAGGAATCAGTTTATAAAGCATGCTAATTCTAGAAACTAAGATTGAAATATAAATCTAAGAGACTAATTGTGAAAATCTAAAACTAATTTATCTCCTTATAACTTCAAAATCTTATTGTTCTCTTAGGTAGAAAAGCAGGCTACAAAGTGAAATATGTTTCCTTCAAAAGAAGAAAGAAACCTTTGCAACAGTACTTTGTTTGAACTAAATAATCAAGTGTTAAAAGAAGATAGCCTAACACACTTTTGCATATGCAAACAATGTCTAAAAAACTTATCATTTACACTCTTTTGATCATTTGTAACTCATTGGTATAACTTGGGTTATAAGGTGAAGTTATTTCACAAGTATTTGTGATCCTTACAACATTACTTTGAAGATACTATGATCTTCAAGTGTTCAAAGGAAACTTAGTCTAAATGCATGAAAGAAAATACAATCGCATCTATCAATTACAATCTTCCAAGTTTACAGGAAATACAATGGTGGAAGCTCAAGCCTTAGAGTCAAGTTAAGTCTCTATGACAATACTCTGTGATCCTTGAAAACTCTTCATATTTTAAATGAAATTTAAAAATCTTAACTTCTTTGATCGAATAAATCAGTTGTACCCACAATGGTCAATAACCAGGCTACAAAGTGAAATTAGTTGCTACATGGGGAAACTATTTGGAATCAATACAATGTTGGGAAAACAATAATCAGGAACCAATTTCGAAGAACATCAAGCACAATGAAATTTAACATAAGGAAATAATTACAAAAACAAAAAATGGATTACCGGTCTAGAAAAAAATGGGAGAACTCATATGCAGTGATATGAACAACTGAAGCATATCTTGATGAAATTCCTCTAGCTTTCGGGTTATGTCGGTATGCAAAATCTTATTGTCATCATTGGAATGAGTTAGTAGTAATGTGGAATCAGATTTAGAAATAAACTTACTGAAAGTATACAAATGATATTGGTGGTTACCTCACCAACAACAATCATAGAGTTATCAAACATATCATATATGGTTATGGAATCAACTGTGAACTCCACCCTTTTTTCTTGTACCATAATGTGTTATCTGATAAACAAATAGTATATTCACAGAGATTTTTGGAACATACAATATGTCTTAAAAACTTCCATGTTGGATCTCTACTCTTCCCTTTCCAATGACCACCATTAGAGTATCATCACCAGCTGAGAATGGCAGGACTCGTGCTAGTAGTTAAACATGATAACACATATTTTGTGGTTTCCATGTGGTGGGATGCACCTGAATCCAAAATCCATCCATCGAGAGAAGAATGAACAACAATCAAAGCATGAGAATTACCTCGTTTTGTTGGTGCTTTATCTCTTGGATTCTTCTTGACATTCTGAGGAATGTAGTTCCCAAGATTGTTTGTTGAAGTGTTTGTGCCATGAGTTCTATTGTATTCTTCGTGCATTTTGATTCAAGATGATAGTCTTGATTGTAGTAACAACATGATAGTCTTCCTTTCTTTCCCTTTCCACCTTTGGAACACGAGGGATTAGAGGAGTTTGGAATTTCCTTCCTTCCTTTGCTTAAAATGTTCCTTTCCCTTTCCTTCCTACTTGGGCTTTAGATTGGATGTTTTGTTTCTCTCATGCACAACAAGTTCATGCACCTCGAGGATGTGATTACCCCATCATCTGGATGAGCTTATATTGATCATGCATTAGGGACTCAATTTAGTGAAGGTTTCTCCCGATCCGAACCTCATTGTATGGAATATCGAGGCAAAGATTGCATACTCTGGACAAAGTTTTGACAAAATTGTAAGGATCAACTGCTTGTGTTGAGTTTATTTTTCAACACCACATCCCTTTAGTTGAAGAAGAATGGACTTGAACTTCGTGAAGAAGTCTTGGATATTATCAAATCTTATTGGATCCAATGAATTCAAATCTACCTTGAGCATGTGGCCTCTCATCTCGTCTTGTTTTCTAAAGAGACCTTCTACTTTGGTCCAAATATTGGTTGAAGTAGTACAAGCATCAATATGAAACAATATAGCTTAGGGGACATTGACATGAAAATAAGGTCATAGGACTCATCCATGTGATTGAGATACCTAGATTTCTCAATCGCTCATGTTGGTTCAGTCTCTATAGCCATTGTTATTTGGTACAATCCACTTCTTAGCTAATTAGAGTCTTTGGCTTCCACTCAAAATAATTGTGTGGTGTAAGAATAACTATCAACGTAAACTCCATTCTTTCTGACTACATCTATCTTCTAATCCTACAAATAAGTAATCGTGTTCTTTTCTCCTAGCAACTAGTGGGATTTGATACCATGTGAAGTTTGGGTGAAACATTGAAACCTACACAGAGAACCTATCTAGAGAAATTCACACAAATATTGCAAAGTTCGGAGAGAGAGAAGAAGAGAGAAAATAATGAATTAATTGTATTAATCGAATGGTAGAATGTGTAATAAATACATGAAATAATCTACATGGCTAAGTGAAAGTGTCATAGATATTATCTAGAATGATATGAAGCTCCATAGTAGTGATATAGAGTGATATGAACACTCACTAAGAGAGGGCAGAGGGCAAAGTAATATGCCACCTAGTCATAGTTAACTTATCCATGAAATAATCATTTAATTGATTCACACATGTGGAGGTGAGAGAAACTAATGCATGCACATGATGTTCACCCTCTGAGATTCATGCATGTGATATACACCCTCTTGGTGAGAACCAAGGGTGAACAATACAATTACTAGTGATAAAAATTGGGGTTCCATGCATGAGTTTCCTCCACTAGTCTAACTGAATTCTAACTACGTTGAAACTGAATATGGTAGGTGCCCCTATTTTTTAGGAGTTGCCCTATGTTTTAGGGAATATTCATGAGAGAATATTCTTATCTACCTCAACATTAGACTAGTAAACTTAGGAAAGATAATTACTAGGTGAGTGTGTATTATATTCAACAATAGCACATTATGGGGTATTAAGAGCAATAAATTCTTTAGCTTATTAATAAATGTTGGCCGAAAGGTTCAATTCTGAGAGAGGAGACATTCCTTAATTCCAAAATATTGGTGTCATGGTAAAAAAAAATCCAGAAGACAATTTGTTAGATCTATATATGGTTACTTTAAAGGACATTTATTCAACATGGGTTGCATCTCTTTAAACCTAAATCCCAAGAGAAATCTTTTATTATGGCAAGGGAAGTGAAAAACAAAAATATGGCTGCTAGAAGACCCTTAACATGACTATATATAAAGAGCACCATGTTCCTCTCCTAGCCTCACTCAAACAACAAGGGTTGACACCTCAAAAATTGATGAAAAGCAAAGGAACCATGTTTTGTTGATGTTTGGTAGGCTGCGAGGTATTAACCTCCAAGTGTAACAATTTTACTTAGAATAGAATATTACAGGAGTAATAGAAACATTAAACATGTGTGTGGAAACCCTATAAGAGAATTCAACCCAGAAGAATAATAAGAGAAATGAAAACCCAGGAAAGAGAAGTTGGCCACATAAAAAATTCAAAATGAAACTATATTTGCTAAGAAAGGACAGGTCGACCTTTTGGGAAATTTTCACTGGAAGAATAAGTATAATTAAGGTGATGCCTTAGCTCATTTACACACTCACACACTCCTCTGGAAAAGGAGGGCACAAGTTTGAGGAGCAGTAGTTGCAACAAAAGGAGGCACAACTCTAGAGAGGGTGGTGCAACAATTGTCATGGTGTAATATCAATATTTTTGGTATCTCTCTTATGTGCTTCTCTTGGTAAATGTACACTTCTATTTGTGAGGTACGTTCTCTTGGTATTTTCTCGAAAAAACTTCATTTAGGCCCTCAAAATGGCCCCGGAAGTGAAAACCTGCTAAAAATAGTAAATTGCCAAAATGGCCAGAAAACTGTTTTGAGCCATTTGGAAAAGGTGGGTGGCCCCCGATATCCACCTGGATCAGTGATTCTCTTGGTAAATGTACGCTTCTATTTGTAGAGGTACGTTCTCTTGGTATTTTGTTGTTGTTGCAACAATGGTGTTTCTGGGTAGGGTTTATATGTTGGTTCTAGTGTGGACTTTCCGGAATCATTCTATCTAAGAAAAGGTTAGTGTGCTCGGGGGTGGCATATGTGAATTCCTATGGTTGGGTGACAATAATGTGGCATTGTCTATGGTTAAATGAGCATACCCAAATTTTAACATGGTTTCAAAGCTGGTTTCCTTCATATTAGTATAACTGCTAGAAGGAAGATCCTCAATTTCCCCCATTACCAAGCTCGTTGAGAACTAACTGAACCCACTATGAAGGTCTCCTAAGGAGGGCGCATCTTTTCCCTGTATTACATCTACAATCTTTTGAAATTGCAGTGCTAGTTACAGTTGCAGTACTAGTTGCAGTTGTAGTGCCAGTTGCTTCGTGTCAGTTGCTTTGTGCCAGTTGCAGTGCTAGTTTCTTCATGCCAGTTGCTTCGTGCCAGCTACTTTGTGGCAATTGCTTCATGTCTGTTGCAGCACCAATTGAATTTCCAGTTGCAGCACTAGTTGTAGTACCAGTTGCATTTCCTCTGGTCAGTGAAGTTTCTAATAACTCGTTGAGAAACTCATTGAAAGGATGCTAAAATTATTATTTCCCTAGATTAGCTCGCTATCCATTCTTCCGACAATTAGGGTTTTTGGTTTTGCAGCAGCAACAAAACCTAACCCAAATTCGATGGTCACTTTCAGTGAAGTGTTCGACCTAATTTTTTGGTTATCCTAGTGCACCCTACCCTAGCGCATCTCCAACGATCTTCAAATTGCAAGTTGGAGCACTTTGATATTTTTGGGTTCGTCATTACTTGTCGATGTTGCTAGATGGTGTCGCTTCCTATCGTTGCTACCAGAGGTATGTACTTGTATATGTTTAAAGTGTATCACTATCTTGAGGGTGTTTGCAGGAGAAGGGATCTTTTGTCCAAGTAGTAATAGTAGACAAAGGGATCTCATATCCAACACATTCATAGGAACAACACACTCCAGGTTTGATTGTTTTGATATGCCTCTAGTTGGTATGGAATTATTGTGATCTTTTGAACATCTAAGTTGCTTTTTAATCTATTAATTTGTGATTATTTCTGGCCAAAATTAAAGTTATAAGTTGACCTTAGTTAAAGTATTATATAGATTAAGGTTGATATTTTAAAGTTTAATTGCATAATATTATCTAACTCAAATTTATGTCAAGAAAGCATATTGTCTTAGTACAGGGGACAGCTTGGAGAGAATATGTGTCATCTTGAGTGAAGGAGGCTTGGAAGAAAAGTAACAACATTCATTCTTGAAGATAAGACTCCAAGTTCCAGGTTTGATTGATTAAATTGATAAGTTTCCAATTTGCACATATCAATTTTGATAATTGCTACATTACAAGTAAACACTATAGTTGTGACAACAATATTTGAAAGGTTCTATTACTGCTAGATACAATGAATACTTGGTATCATGTGAGTACTATTTATATAAATGCTTATTGTACTTTTTTTCAAGATGAACTAACATCTCCTCTAGGATATAATTCTTGTTTTGCTTCCAGGTAGGTCACCTTGGTAATGCTATGATGATTACCGTGAAATTGTCTTTTATTCTTGTTAACATAGATATGTTCTTATGAAAATGCTATTATATTGGAAATACTTTTTCTCTTTTTGCTCTAGTCTCGAGCAGGTTACCATGGAGGAATGATTGGTCACAACACTGGAAGAGTGTTGTTCCTATTTATTATTATTGCATTTTTATTTTGGCTCTTGTTCCAGGCATGTCACAAGTGATAGCTCTAAGAAGGAGCTACTGTGACGATTGTTCTCGTTATTGTTTTTTATTGTTATTATAAGAATATTATTCTTGTCTATTGTTTTCCCTTGTTGTTGGTCTTGTTCCAGGCATGTCACAATTGATAACTCTGAGGAGAACTATAATGATAGTTGCAACAGGAAACATATTAGATGGTCTCTAGTTGGAGACATGGAGCAGACTATCCAGATAAGAAGTTGTATACATGACTGTATACATCCATGTACTGAAGAAAAAGAGGACGAATTTAAAATATTTTGGAAAGAAGGGTACTTTTGTGAGATACATAGTATCTCATATGGAGATTGATTGTAAGGAGAAGAAGGATCCAAAGATGACCTAACAGTGCATAGTTAGTAGAGCCCGAAGGGCCTACCCAAAATCGTTGTAGTAACCAGGAAGAGACCAGCATGGTCCTATGACACTTTCCAGGATGCAAAGATATATGGCATCTATGAGCCATATCATAAGAAGTAACAAATGGCTCCACCAATGGTGAGGCAAACGTCCACACCAAGTATCAACTCAGAAGGAGATGGAATTCAGAAGAAGTTTTCCATCACAATCCAATAGGGAGGAGTAACCTTCCTTGTTTTGATATTATGGTAGTTGTGGGAGGTATCAACCTCCATGTGTAACCTCTGACTATATTAGAATATTTTGGAATCTATAGAAACCCTAAATAGATTTGTAGAAACCATAGAAGACAAGTTGGCTCGGTAAAAGAATTAATAATAAAGTATTAGCCTCAAAAAGGATAAGTCAGCCTAGATAGGTGACAAAGAGCACTATAAATAGAGGGTGATTTATCTTATTTGGTCATACTCTCACTCACAAACTCACACAAGATAAAGTGGTGTGCAAGTCTAGAGGAGTGTAGTTGCAACAGCTGCAGCTGGGTTTTGGTCTTGGTTTCTGGTTTTTGGACTTTCTTCTTAGTACATTATCCTTGGAGAGAGAGGTATGTTATCTCTTGGTTATATGTTGGGTCTAGTATTGCTTCCGAAATTATTCTATCTATCAAGGTTACAGTGCTCAAGGGTGGTTTTGTGCCGATGGTTGGGTGACAATATTGTGATATTGTCTATGGTCAAACGAGCACATATTAACACCCTAGACCATTCATAGGAGATTAGAATTCAGAAGAGATCATCACATACAAAGGGAGTAGATGGCTCTAGTGTGATCTTGGTCTCAGAGAGAGCTAGTGGCTTAGATATTTTTCCTCCTCAGATTTAGATGGGAGAGAGAGACGTCTTCAAGGACTAACATATAGGTTTCTTGAGTGAGGAGGCTAGATCGAAGCTTCAAAGGCTTTGAGGAGATATGATACCTCCTAAGAATATTCCTTTATTTCAGTGACAGAGAAGAAAACCAGTCAGAAGGACTAGGATATGGATTTATCCTTGGTTCCAAGAATAGAATGGAAGTTGGTGGTGACTTCCAAGTTGATATACAAGATCAAGCATGTTGCAGATAATAGTATAGATATGTACAAAGCTTGATTTGTGGCCAGAATATTCTCCCAGCAAGAGGGAGAATATTATGATGAGACACTTTCTCCAATAGCCAAAAGAAGAGTACATAGAGCAACCACAAGATACATGAGAAGGAGTCTCAGGTCTTCAAATTAAAGAAAGCTTTGTATGGGCTTAAGCAAGCACCTATGGTAGGATATGTCAGACAGTTATTTTGATGAGCCTAGAATTGGTTGCCTACACTAATGGTGACAAATCTAAAGAGACAGTGGATTCCACCATGGATAGACAGATGGATGGTTCATTAACAAACATAAGGCCAAACATATGTTTTGTGGTGAACAAATTGAGTTAGTATATGGTTGTGCCAAGACATGTTCACTTGACTGCAACAAAACATGTGATGAGGTACCTGAAAGGTACAATTGACTATGGACTCAAATACATTTTGGATCGTGAGATAAGCCTACAAAGATATATTGATTCAAATTGGGATGATAATGTCGCAGAATGGAAGAGTACATCTAGATGTTTCTTCAGTATTGGGATCAACTATGATATCATCGTTTAGAAGGAAGTAGACTAGTGTGGTGCTCAATACGGATGAGGCTGAGTATATAGCAGTGTGTTCATCTAGCAGGGAAGCATTGTGGCTTTAGAAGATACTTGCATGTTTGTTTGATCTCGAGTTAGAGGCAACTTGTATCTTGTGTGACAACCATAGTTGTGTGAAGTTGTTGGATAACCTAGTGTTTCATGAAAATTCCAAGAATATCGAGATTAGGTACCATTATATCATAGATATGGTGTAGAAGGGAGCAGTGAAGCTCCAATATGTCGCTACAAATGAGAAAATAGAAGATGTGTTGACAAGCCTCTATCAAGGGTAAAATTTGAATACTTATGGGAAAAGCTTGATGTGGCCTGAAAGGACATACCCCTGTAATAGGGTATGATGTGTTACATATACGACTCCAGATAGCAGCATGGTTTTCATGCCCAGGAACTGACTGTGGCACCAGTCAAGATGATGTGTACACAGATCCTTCAGGGATAGAGTGTTTTCCTAGTTGAGGAGGCCCAACTGGTTTGTGTGGTTGGAGGATTCACACAGATCCTTCGGGAAGGGCGTTTCTCCAGGACATCTAGAGGGCCAACCTAATGTATTGTACATATGCTACTCCAATGAAATAGTCTGGTACATAGGTATTCTAGTGAAATAGTCTGGTATATTTCTACTCCAGTGAAATAGTTTGGTATGTTGAGACATGCTACTCCGATGAAATAGTCTGGTACACATAGCTAATCCAGTGAAATAGTATGGTATGCTGAGAAATTGCTACTCTAGTGAAATAATATGGTATGCATGTTACTAGTTATGTATGAACTAGATTCCATATTCTGTCTGAGCTAAAGAGTTATTGGTTCTTTATGAACTAGATTCCAGATTCTGTGTGAGATGGCAAGTTACTAGCTCTTTATGAAATAGATGCCAGATTATTTGTGAGCTGGCGAGTTACCAGTTCTTTATGAACTAGATGCCAGATCATGTGTGAGTTGGTGAGTTACTAGTTCTTTATGAACTAGATGCCAAATTCTGTGTGAGATGGCGCGTTACTAGTTCCATGTGAGATAGATTCTAGATTATGTGTGATCTAGCAAGGTTACTAGTTATGTATGAACTAGATGCCAGATTCTATGTAATCTGGCAAGTTGCAGTTTCCCAAACTCCGCTTGGATTGAGTAGTAGCAAATTTCTATGTAAAATGGATCAACTTCATATTCCAAAGCCTGCGCAGCTATGATGGTGATACTTGTGACATGATATTCTTGATCATGAGATATGATGTTTGTTTATGCTACTTTCTACATGATTTGTTTGATCATGAGATGGTCATGTGGCCATGCTACTTGAGACATGTTATGTTTTATCATGAGATATCATGTGTGGCTATGGTGATGCTACTTGTAGACTGGATTGCAAGACCATGTGAGTCTTTCACATGCCATGTGAGATGGATGGATGTGTTTGAGACCATTACATGAAGAACAACTTAGTTAATACCTTCGTAGCTAAGAGGGAGTATTGATATTTTGGTAGCTCCGAGAGGTATTAGCTTCCAAGTGTAACCTTGGTACTTATAATAGAATATTCCAGAAGTAAGAGAACCATTAAGAAGATGTGTGGAACCCCTAGAAGAGAAGTCAACCCAAGGAGAATAATAATAAAGAAATAGAAAACCCAAAAAAGAGAAGTCAGCCCTGCCAGAAAAATTCAAAGTAAATTATATTTTCCAGAAAAGACAGGTCGGCCCTATGGGAAAAGTTCACTGACAGAATAAGTAGAAATAAGGTGGCACCTTAGCTCATTTACACACTCACACACTCTCACTCAGCAGAAGGAGGGTGCAAGTTTGAGGAGTAGCAATTGTAGTTGCAGCCAAAGGAGGTGTAAGTATGGAGAGAGTGGTGCAGTAGTTGTCGTGGTGTAATCTCATTCTTTCTAGTATCTCTCTTATGTACTTCTCTTGGTAAAGGTAAGATTCTATTAGTAGAGGTACGTTCTCTTCGTATTGTGTTTTTGTTGCAGCAGTGGTATTTCTGGTTAGGGTTTATCTATTGGTTCTAATGTGGACTTTCCAGAATCATTCTATATAAGAAAAGGTTAGTGCGCTCGGGGGTGGCATATGTGACAGCAAGTACAGTAAGGGGCCTAAATGCGGTGAGAAGAAATTATTCTACATAGATTGTGAAGAGGAAGAAGATCAAGAATTGTAACCATCACAAGATCTAAATCTATAAGAGACTACTCCAACGACATATTGTCATGCATTGGTTGGAATTAGTACTCCACAAACCCTCAAGATTTAAAGGATATATCAAAAAGAAAAAAGTAACAATATTGATTGATTTTGGTAGTACCCATAACTTCATCAATTACAAATAAGCAAAAAGTCTCAATTTCTTTGTATTTCCAACACCAAAGTTTCAAGTAATGATTGTATATGAAGGT
>SNQJ01S0165755.1:41623-54078 GCA_010110895.2 Picea sitchensis | reverse complement strand
GCAACATGCGACACTTGCGACCTTGTGAGCAAAATGCGACACTTGCGACACTATCAAAGTGAGTAATTTTGATGTGTAACAATTTTTTTCTCTTGATATAAGATTTGGTAGGGGGGTCGGGTTCGTGAAATCCTTAATATGGATGAGAATTGTATCGACTTCATTTCTTTCTAGCTCGACAATCAATGTGTCACATAAATTTCCATGCTCGTCGTTTCTATACCATAATTGTGTAGATTGTTCGTCGATTTGAAGTCTTTGTTGAATAAATTCTCTAATTCAAGGGATGGTTGTTTGAATAGGAGGAGAGTGTATCACTGATCTTGACTCTTCATAATCCATGCTTTTGGATTGGTTCTCTAGTTGATGGGCGTCCATGCTAGCCTCTATCAACTGTGCTTCATTTCTTATTTCGAGGATCGTCGAGACTATTGTTATTACCATCTCTGGTCAATTTCTTTTAGACTCAGACTGCTCACACGCTCTTTCAGGCTGATCTCCTCTGATCATTTCTCTGTTCAGTTTCCGGTTGGTCCACAAGTTATGAATCTCCTCTCTTTTCTTTTGTCTCTTGTCTTGCTCCAATTTTTGGATGTCGGACATTTTTTTGTAAATTTGTTTCCCTCTTGAAGACATTTATGCTGCAGTGGATCGGATGTCAATGCTATTTTTTTATGGCATCTCATGGATTATCCAATCCTCGAACATTGCCCTGACTTACTCGGAGTTGGTGAGAGTGGCCATGTTTATTTGCTCAAGAAGTATTCCCACACTTATTTTGTATCTTTGCACCTTGCTTCTAAAAATTCAGCCCACTTTTCGTCTCTCTCTTCCCAGTGACTATTTAATGGTGGTGTGCCAAGTTGAGGTTGAAATTCTACAATGTTTCCTACGCCTTTGTCGAGCAAAAAATTGTGCAGTAGTTTTGGAATTGTGCACAAGAATATGTCGATGTAGAATTTATCTTTGATTGTATCGAGGGATGTTCGATCCTCGATAGCTTGTTCTGTTATATAATCTTCAACGATTCTTTCAACCCATGCGTGCAGATTTGTTCGACCCCCATTTGTGAGCTTGAGGGTTAATTTTTTGTCGGGCATCAATTTACACATTACCAAATTTATTTGTGTACTCGAACAAGGATTTCAGAATAGATTATAGAAATATTTTGTGGGACTCTGAGAAAAATCGTGAACGTGCTTCTGCTAGCATTAGGTTGTTTCTTCGTGCATAGTTCTTAATGCAATTTTTGGTTTTTAGCTCCCACCACTCACGTATGTCTTGTAGAGTTATCATCTGTATGAACGTCTACATGCCTAGATTCAAATCTACCAACAACATAACCAATGTTGTAATCTAGGGAAAAGCAGGGGATTGTTACCGGTAGTTCAACACATAAGCAAGCATAGATTCATATACATATAGATAGAGACATACACAAAGTAGTGGAAGCCAAAAGAACAACACTTTATTATATGATATGTCAATACGACACAATAGATACAAACTTTCTCATAGAGCTTGTCTATTTATACATATATGTTCAATTACTAGGCAATTGTAACTACTTAACTGCTTGGGTTGGTCGATTAACAAAGAATTCAACCGACTTATAATTCCGACTTCGACAGTCAACCGACTATCTCTTAGTCAAATGTTGGGTCTAGTCGACAAAGTTGACTAGCCCATACAATATTCCTAATGTTTTTCGTTCCACTTAGTTGAGCATCCATGATATTGTCAACACATACTAGGAATCAATATTGGACATCGAGATCCTGACCAATCATTTGGTATATATTGTTCCAGTTGTTTAACTTCCACATATTACATATCAAATTTTTATTAGAAAGATTTGCTAGAATCATCATGGATCCAACACTTCCAATTTTGTTGCTCAACATGGTCAACTCCCGCATCAAGCTCGTTGAACTTCTCACCAACATATACTTTCAGGAGAAAGGGAAAATGTTGTTGCATATGTTGGTGAGAAGTTCAACGAGCTTGATGCAAAAGTTGACCATGCCGAGCAATAACATTTTCACTTTCTCCTTAGTCTTAACATATGTATTTCTCATTATTATTTGGGTAGAATATTATTATTGTGGTTTGAAAGTGGAAAATTCTTTTGGTTTCCTATTCTCATGGAGTAGTTGAGATCATTTCTCCAACTATTTCTATTATTGTGTGTAGAAGCTAGTTTTTAGGCTCTATTAAGCATTTGTTTCCTAAATCTGTTGAGTCTACTCTTATGTATGTAAAGTTATATAAGCTACTATTTGGATTAATAAAATGTAGTTATATCTTTTTCTATTCGC
The DNA here is from genome assembly GCA_010110895.2 of Picea sitchensis. Taxonomy (NCBI): domain Eukaryota; kingdom Viridiplantae; phylum Streptophyta; class Pinopsida; order Pinales; family Pinaceae; genus Picea; species Picea sitchensis. The sequence goes on along the minus strand of SNQJ01S0165755.1, from coordinate 51,760 downwards.
ATTTTGGTGTTGAAATCTGCTCATGAGTGGTTAAATCCACATCAAAACTATAACATCCCTAGTTTTAATCCATGCAAATTACAATGTAATAGTGTAACTTCCATTTAGGTTGGTGAGCCGATATGTTTGGGGAAAAGAGCACATATTGATTAATATGGTTGAGGGTCAAATTATATATTATGTGCATTAAATAAATTAATAAATGTAGTGATCACTTTTTGTGATACGATAGGTATGAAAATGAGGGGGAGGGGCTATGATTCCACAAGAGAGAGGGGTCCAAGAGGGATTTTATTCATGGATATTAATCCAACCCACATTCTTGAAATTATTATCATTGTGTAAACCTATTATTTTGTTGTTTAGGGTTCCCAAATTCAATCATTAAAACTCATGTAAGAGGGTGGGTGTGAGGAGTCACATCCCATAGTTATTGGGAGCATGGGGATGAAGTACAACCATCTTTGGGAAGAGTCAGGGTCAATCAAACAAGCGAAAGAGAAGAAAATTCGTATGCCAAAAGGAGACAATTTTTTCATGCAGATTTTGGGTAGCAAGAGAGGAGTTGAGTACGGGGAAGAGAACCAACCATGATATACTTGAAGGCAACCATTGTTTGGCTATGTGTTATGATGGAAATGAGGCATGTGTTCCTGTAAAATAGGTTGTAATATTGTAGTGCATTTCCTGTTGAGGAAATGACTTAAGAGCCTTGTGAGGGCTATTGTGAACACTCCTGAAGCAACTGAGAGTTCCTAAAGTCCCCGACTAAGAGATTCTTGGCCAACTTAGTGGAATAGAAGCCCTGATAAACAAATGGTACAACCCGATGGATTAAGAGTAGTGAAGGGGGTACATTCATTGGGTTGTGCACAGGTTGTGGGGAAGAGAGTTAGTGGATTGGAACTGTTGCTGGAGTTTGGAACCTAGGTTTGGGGCTGCTGTATGTGGAGAGTAGACAACCAAATGGCTATATCTCCTTGCAGACTCATAGCCTCAACTCAAGGTGGCCCGCTGTTGATATTTGGAACAACAGTGCCTATGGATGGGAGGTTCATCCTTCATTTGCAGTAAATTGGTTATATTTATAAACATATAAGTTCACTATTGTTTTTAATATGATTATTCCATTATGTAATTGATTACTGAATGTTGTGTGTGTTTATTTTGTGCTTACTAGATGCATTCATGGTTTATAACTGTTGTATATGCATGGGTAAATTAGCTTATTGTTTTGCTATAATTTTTACGGGCCTCATGCCCCTTGTTTTTTTTTTGTATGTATGGGGCATATTTAAATTCAGAATTAGGAGGATAAGTCGTTTTCCGTAGTGACGAGACTTGGCATGGGTGTTGGGTACATTACATTATGGTATTAGAGCTCCGGGTTCAAACATTGAGCCTATATGGGCTATACTTAGCATGCAAAAGCCAAATTCGTTGAAATAAATCTTAGAGGGTGTTTGCAAATTATTTGTTAAGATTACTCTAGTGAAATTGGGGAAAATTCAAGAGGAATTTAAGGAAAATGAGGCAGAAGTTAAAAATACTCAATTTTGATATTGGAATGAGTGTATTTTGGCTTGTAATTGGTCGAATTTGGGATTTGTAGGGTATCGATGGAAAAATTGGGCAAAAGCACTAATTTCTGCAGTGAAATTCATTGAGAATTTGACATGGGGAGTGTTGAATTTTGGGTGCAGAGATTGAATTGACATGCACAGGGATAAAGTTGGCCATCTAAAGCTTAAATTAAAAGTTCACGGTGGCCCTAATAGAAAAAAATCGAAAATAGTCATTTTTAAAAAAAAATTGAGTAATTTGAAAATTTGGGTAATTTTTCATACCATGATGTCAACATGACGTGTTGGCCACATGGCAGGTGACGTAGACTGCTAGGTGGCAGGTCTATGGTGGCAAGCCATGTGGCGGGGCTACCGATGGAGTGATGACCAATACCACGAGCGATATTGGTAAGTGGTATCACATCGTGGAGGGAGCGGTTTTGAATATCTCTTTAGCGATGCAAACCCAATAGGAATGGGCCACGTATCGTGGTGAAAAACCACCATTGCATCACAAAGGACCGTTAAGCCTTGATCACTTTGGTGATGCAAAAACGATGTGGTTCGTTGATCTTTCGATCATCCCCGTCGTTGGATCTGGGAGCATACAAGTTGTTGCGACTAGAAAAAAGGTGTCATGTCCACAATGATAGGCCACAATGGTAGCGTCTGTAGTTCATGGTGGCAGGCCCGGGGATGACGTGGGTGTCACATTAGGCGAGGTGGTATTGAGAGATACCATAAGTGGCATCACATGGTAGCAAGACAATTTTCCATAAGGATTTTGGCGATGTGAATTGCTAGAAAAACAGGATCATGGAGCAATAAAGTAAAACAAATGCAAAAATAAACACATAAGATACACAATACAATAGAGACACAGATATACGTGGTTCACCCAGTGTGGGCTATGAACACTAGAGAAATTGCCAATTTCTTCCTTTTTATTATCCAACAAGTGAAGGGATAAAACCTACAACACACCCGCTGTAACTTCCTCTTCTCTCTCTCACAATCTCCTCTCTCAAAATACAATATTCATGATGATACACAACCGCAATACATTTCCCTCATAAAAGAGGGTTGCCTTCTAGGGAAAAAAACCCTAACATAACTTCCATCGTCAGATCTGCGACCTTATAATGAACGGTCCATATTTACTATGAAATTACAATATACATTTACAAGGAAATTTTCCTTCAAGGACTTCACCCCTGAACCCTCACTTGCCCCTCGACCCCCTAGTCGGGGGGATGAGCCCCCCAGACCTTGCAAGGGGGGGAAACCCCCCCGCGTGGAGGGGTGTATAATTTTCATGGGGTTTAAACATGGATGAAAAAAAGACCTATGAAACAGGAAGATAATCGGGCTCCACAACCAACACGAATCCAACTGAAGGATGCCACGTAGTGTGGATGAAACCACCCTTTGCATCGTGGAGGGATTTAAATTCTCGTGCATGTTGATGATGCGAGATCGACGTGGGTCATTGGTCATCCCCCAATATCCACCATTAGATGTGGGAGTATATAGGTTGTGTGCACCCAAGGAAAAAGGTTGCAGGATGAGACCCTCCCATCCCTGCAACTAATGAATGGGTGCCACGTGGAAGTTTTGCAAAAGAGGTGGGATTCATGTCCCATTCATGGTCAAAGAAGGCGTCATGTGGGCATATGGGTACAATGGGGCCCAAAATGTAGTTTTATTTATGAAATAAAGGTAAATAAGGTGATGAAGGTCGACGAGGCAGGGCCAGGGTGTCTAAGAGGGTTACATGGCATCACCTCAGGGTGCCATGTGGACTCATAATGCCACATCAACATCCACGACAACAAAGATGCCATGTAGGCAAAATTGTCCCATAGTTAAAAAAACCAAGTTTGGAGCCATTTTCTTATTTTGGCCATAATTGAAGCATATTAAGTCATATTGAGATAAAAATTCTAGTTTTGTTTGCAATGAGGGCATCTAGAAAAGTGCCAGAGAGGGCCACTGCCCATTTCTGCTTGGTTTTGTCAGAAAGTGCAAAATAGTGATTTTTAAAGATTTGGGTCCATATCATTGGAAGTGATCTGGATTTAAGATGGAATTGTTGGAGGGAGTCTAGAAAGTAGACATGGAAATAACCCATGAAGGAATTGAATAAATTCTAAGGGGTTTGGAATGAGGATGCTGAAATAGGGGAAAATCTACTATTCTTGGCCACTTTTTGGGGATTTTTGGGATTTCAAAGGAGGAAATGAGTTCCCAGATGGAAAAATGTAAAAAATTATGTAATTGACATTTTGTATACTCACCAAGGCAGAAAAATTTGGTTTAGTGAATTTTTCTAGAAGTGCATCGTTTGGGAGTAAGCTAGTTTGGCTAAAAAATTCTAAGTCTGTAAAAAGGGGTGAAAAAGGACAAAGTTGTCATTTATAGATTGTTGTTTTTTAATGGAACATGAGATTGACAATATGAGGGTTGTGATGAATACCCTGACATCATTATTATCTATGCCTCATACAAGAGTTTCTCTGTTCCTGACATATTTAATTCTACGAGTGACAAAAGTTGGTGTCTGGGATCAATTGCACCAGAATGAAAAGTGTACAAAAAGAGGTAAATTAACAATATTTAGATGACTATAACTTTATGCTCAAAGCTCATATTTGGGAAAGAAAATAGTCATTGGAAAGATCTTGGATAGAGGAATCTAGATATCCACCCAGAATTGTGACTTGAGTAACTAAACTCACAAGGGATCGGAAGAAAGATGACTATATACCTTAAAGGGAAAAACAAAAAATTGTGCATATGTTTCCATAATTGTAAGTTATAGTTTTTAGATAACAAATGTGGTTGTATGAAAATTGCTTAGAAGCTTAAGGTTACTTATGGAACATAGAAGGTTTAGAAGGCGATCTATATATATGTGGAAGATGCAAGATGAATCTACATGTATGAGGAAAGGACATGGACAATTCTTCAAAAATGTGCATTGGTTTCTTTAGAAAGCTACAAGGATCAAACTTCTTGGTGCAGTGACCAGTTTGGAATACCTCTAACGAAGTTTTATTTGGAAAAATAAATAAATAAATAAATAAAATAATTCCAAACATCAATGTGCATATCAAACGTGGATGCTAGGTAATAAATCCCATCCACAATTTATGATAATGCATGAGCAATGGGTACACATTAAGGATGGAAGGATGTTTTATGTAGCAGGTGAAAGAGTTTGGACTTGGTATTAAGAATGAGTAGGGACACTTGAAGAAAGAGTGTCATGTCAAGGATTATTTAAAATATGATCAAGGGCTAGGAATGAACAATGTTAAGAGATGAATCCAGGTGCAACCTTGGGGTTTGGGAATCCAAGAAGATAGTGGTCCAATAAAGAGGGCCATAATACATATATGAAGGTAAGGTGCATTATATCCACGAATTATTCTATGAAAAATTAGAGCATTACATCCCTTGTGTTAGTGTGCTCAGTGGAAATGTGGTGCAAGAATAAATCACTCAGTGGATGAGAGAGTGAAAAGTCCATTACGTGCAAATTTGTTTTAGATGGATGCAATTAGACTCCAATGATAGGTAATCCATAAAAATTAATTGGATTCCAGAATTGTACAAAGTCCATGAATAGTTGAGATAAGTGGAAAAATGTGTCTAAGTGGATGCCAAGCTAGTTGGAGGATATTGCAACACTCAAATAACTATGACAACAATGAAAGGGAATTGCTTATGCATATAGAGAATGTTGAGTACATTTCAAGGGTACTAAGTGTATCTCCAAGGTATAATGAGATGGCAAGTCAAGAAGAACACACATAGGGAAGTGGTCTTTATAGAGGAAAATTCCTAAGAAGACACATGAGGAAGAAAATGGTTCTATGCTTGACATGGTATGCAAAAGAGATGGAACCTAAAAGGAACTATCTCAATTGTACAAGGAAGATGGTCAATCTTGTAAAATTGTTTGAGGAATCAAAGATTCACAGAGGGAAGTGCAAGGCTGTAGATTAGGATTCTCTGCATAAAGGAAGTAGTTGTGAGATGGCAACGCTAGTGGGAAGATTGGCTAGAAATGAAAGTCAACAAAGTTGAGCTTGGATAGAGGTTCCCAGAAAGAAGAGCAGTTCAACAAGGAGATATAACATTTCAACGACACAAATAAAATTGAAATAGATGTGCACTGGTGTGCATAATGGAAGAGGGAAACATGTGTATGTTTATGCCTTGAAGTCTCATGCTAGGAATGGTGGACCGCCATAAGGAAGACTAATGTTAAGTGTTCATTAATATGCATGCATGTATAGCTTATGAAGGCAAACAACATAAATGATTGAGGTGCAGTAAGGAGTTGCATGATGAGATATTCCCATGAGGAGGGACTATAAATACCCTATAAGAAGGTCAGATCCATGATTTGAGGATCATTGAGAAATAGACAATAGATTGTAGAAGCCTTATTTTTTTGCCAACAATCCTGGATTACATTCTAAAAACATGCATGTGTGGAAGGATACATATGCTGAACCAATTGTTAATAGTAGCAATCTTGGGAAGAAGTTAGTGGCAAGGAAGTTGCCTCTATTATCAATGGTGTAAATATGAGTAAAATAATAGTGCATAGGGCTACACAGATCTAAAGAAATTCAAGGACAACCATCTACAACAAAAAAAATAAAATAAAGATGAAATAATATGCATTGGAGTGCATAATGGAAGTGATGCATGATGCATATGATAAACATAGAATGCATGTGCATGGATTAGGCATGATGAGGTTGAATGATTAATGCATATTGATGTGCATTTGTGCATATGGGCATTATTGAACATGCATATGACATGATTTTAGACTAAGAGTGGTTTGTTGTTATATATATCCATGTAATAATGATGTTGTGATATTTGAATATGACTAATAATGAATTGTGTATCTAGAGAAATTGTTGTAACATGACTGAAGAAGTTGACGATGTTGCTGCATATGAAAAAAAACATCCATACGAAGAAAAATGAGGATGGTAAGATGTTGATAAAGAGGTCAATAAAAGGGATCCTGCAAACTGGCACAAAAATATCAGTTGGTCAGGTAGCATCAAGTAAATTGATAACAACCATGTAGGTATGCATTTGGGGTTGTTATGATGCATAAATGCTAAAGGGATTTGAGGTAAGAATTCCCTCGGTCAAATTTTAAGGTTTGAAATTGATGTAAGTGTAGAAGGCCTTGAGTACACACATGATAGTGATGCTTGAATGCATTTATGATAAATTTAATTGCATATTGTGTTATGATTGATTATGAGATCATAACCAAGTTAAGTCCGAAGACCTTACTCTTGTTGTAGCAATGAATTCCATTAGACATGGTCATATGTGAGCCCATGATGTAGTTGGATATGAAAAGGCTATAGCACCATCCAAGAGCATAATAGTTTTACCCTATATAACTGATGTTTGGACTACAACCTCTTTGCCAACACATGAGAACACTAAGAGAATTATATTCCTAGTGTTGTGTATGGTTTGAAGAGGAAGGTATCCAAATGATCAGACATGTACATGGGGAAGAGTTTGGATAATGTGTTAAGGTGTTAGCTAGACCTTGCAACACACCATGGTGAAATGCATGACATGAACATATGGTATTATAGAGTCAACACAATGATGCATTATGTAGATGCGGCCATGATGATTGGCACATTGGTTTTATTTATTCGTAAAGTTTGATTGCATTATGAAAGGCTTGGTGTGTTGATAATGCATGTACATTAATGATAGTTTCATTCCATTTTAATATGAAGAATGGCTAGGAATGATTGAATCATTGGCTAGATACAATTTTGAGGTCATTTCATGAACTATTGTAAATGTGCATGAATGCTAACAATCTATTTGGCTAAGTGAAAGTTGAGAAAATGTAGAGAGAATGGTCTTGGATATGGAAATAGTGTAAGCCCATGAAGGAAACCGATGCCTGCAGTTGCAAAGAGACAAACATAATAAGCAAAAATCTTATGCCCGAGAAATTTTATTTTCTATATAAAATAGATTTGGGAAATTAATAATTGGAAATTGTTATGATATGCTAACAATTTATTTGGCTGCATGGAAATAGAGAAAATTGTAGGGAGAATGGTCTTGGATATGGAAAGGATGTAAGCCCATGAAGAATACCAATCCCTGCAATTGCAAGAGCCACACACAATGAGCAGAAAACTCATGTTTGGGAAATTATGCTTTCCTGTATAAAATAGATCTGAAAATCATAATTGAAAATTTTATGATGATGTCTCATATTGACTGCATGCATATGATGTAGACAAGATGATCTCCGCAGGTTATAGATTGCCAGTTGAAGTCTAGTAGCAAGTTGACATTCGTCTGCACAAGAACACCTTGGCAAATGATGGGTCACTTGAAGGATTGTATAACAATGAAAGGGATACATGAGTCTAGAGGGTGAGTACATCATGAAGAAACAAGTTGTTAGGCTTGTAGAAGAAGAAAGTTGTTAGGATTACAAAAGAACCAGGTTGTCAGGCCTAAAGTTTGAACTCCTATATGGGAGTTGCACCGTCGAAGAACCAGGTTGTCAGACCTAAAGAGTGAACTCCTATGTGAGTTGCATTGCAACAATAAGGTTGCTGCTGGTTACTTTTTCCTAGTATTTTTCTTAGCAGTGAGTTCCCTTGAGTTCCTAGTAGTGATATTCCTTGTCACATGTGCCCAAAAAATCCTGATAAACAAATGATGTAGCCCTATGGATTGAGAGAAGTGAAGGGGGAACTTTCCTTGGGTCAGTCTTGATAACATAATGGTTGTTAAGCCCTATATAGTGGCTCATTACCCCTTAATTGGGGCATATTACATTAGTAGTGTTATTTTATTTATGTCGGCTTTATTCCATTAGTTGTAATTATACCTCCTAGTCTCCTATATATACCAATGAGACATTTTAATTTGGAATCATCTTGTATATGGACATTTATGTGGGCATAAGGAGGTTTCCCCCTCGAAGATGCTCGTTATATGAATTTCTCTCTTTTTCAAGGCGTTGATTACTTCTTCTGAGGTTTTTCTACGATATATTGATATTTGGTTCCTAACATATGGTATCAGAGCTCAAGGTCTTGGGGTTTCACTGCTACATCTGAGACACCTTGGAATTTTCGCTATAATTTTTTTTCTACAATGATTCAGAAGGAACAAATTGGAGGATATTTAGTAGATGAATCAAGCTACGTTGGGTTAAAATTTCAGCTCATGAGGCCTTATACTTTCAGAGATAAAACCTTTTTAAGATAGGGTTCTGGAATCATCCTGAATTGAGTTATTATAGAATTTTCGCTATAAATTTTTTTATGTAATGCTTCAGACCTTGAAATCTGGAGGATATTCACAGAAATTACTAAGGTATCTTTTGTAACAATTTTGTCTTCTGGGTCATCTTACATTTGTAGATACACCCTGTGGAAGATATAGTATCTGACTATTCCTATTGATTAGTCTCAAGCAGGTGTTCCGGGTAAAATAATCATAACTTATTCCTAGAGTATCCAAATTGAGTGAGACCAGTTGCATTGGATAGTGGAGAACCTGTAGTAGTTTTGGTACGAGTTTAAGAATTTTATATCACTTATTTTATGTAAGGCACACTATACAAGTGAGATATCTTGGAAATGTAAAAAAAAACAAGTTGTGGGGAAGTTACCATAAATTCCACTTGGAACATCCAATTTTGATCAGACCTGTGGAATTACAGAGAAGAAATATCAGAGACCTACAAAAAAGAAAATTTCATACTCAGAAGGGCCAAAATTTTGGAGATACAATAAAATGAAGATTGTCTAGCAAAATAACCTCAAAATCAAGGTTTAAAGAAATATACTTGGCCAACATGCCACCAAAAAAAGGGAACTTCTACACCAAATAAGCCTCCAAACAATCCTACTTGGACTCTTAATGAAGGTGAAGAAATGCGTAGGGACATAAATGATTTACAAAAGAAGACAGTAACAAAAGATGAACTATAAGAGATGATGGATTCAAAAGAAGCTAAGTTGGAGGCAATAAATACTAAGATGGATGGTTTAAGGGGAGATCATTGAAGGATTGAAAAATTTCCTAATAGAGAGGACACTTGAAAGTGAAAATGTATCCCATAAAATTCATGATGAGGACACAAGGAAGGTGAATCAAGAATGGAGAAACTCCAACTTTGGGTTGAAGACCAACCACGTTCCTAAGATCGATATGAGAAAGTTTGATGGAAAGGATCCAATCACATGGATACTTCAGATGGAGAAATTATTTGATCTACATAATGTGCCACATACACAAAAGGTACAAATTGCTTCTTTATATTTAGAACCCAATCAATTTGTATGGTATCGATGGATTTGTTCTCGCAAATCACTCGTCACTTGGAAAATTTTCACGGAAGAAATGATAGCACACTATGAGGAGACAAGGAGCAATACCTTCTTTAGCCACTTGATAAATCTCAAGCAAAAGGGTTCAGTTACCGAGTACATTGAGAACTTCCAAAGATTGAATATAAAGGTAACCGATA
>SNQJ01S0165755.1:20560-41613 GCA_010110895.2 Picea sitchensis | reverse complement strand
TATTTATGTCGGCTTTAGTCCATTAGTTGTAATTATACCTCCTAGTCTCCTATATATACCAAGGAGACATTTTCATTTGGAATCATCTTGTATTTGGACATTTATGTGGCCATAAGGAGCTTTCCTCCTCGAAGAGGCTTATTATCTGAATTTCTCTCTTTTTCAAGGCGTTGAGTACTTCTTCTGAGGTTTTTATATGCTATATTGATATTTGGTTCCTAACAATAGTACAACATGATGCACTGAAAAGAGTGAAGGGGGTACAATTCTTGGGTTGGGAATATTGAGAGGAAGATAACTAGTGGAAATAGAGATAGTTGTAGGAGAATCTTAGTGGGTTACGTATCTATGTTTTGGGGCCAAAGTGCCTATGTATTTATAGTTTTTGGGGTAGGAGTGCCTATGTATTTATATTTAGGTTGGATTTTATGTGTGATATTAGGCCGAAGAGCCTATATGTTGATTAAAGGCTGAAGAGCCTAGCTTTGTAATTGTATGTACACCGTATTGTGTCGTGCATTGAGGACAATGAAAAAATAAGGGGAAGGCGAATGTAACATCCCTAGTTTTAATCCTCACAAATGATAATGTAATTATGTAACTGTCGTTTAGGTTGGTGAGCCGATATGTTTGGTGCAAAGAGTCGGTATTAATTAATATGGCCCAGGGCCAAATTGTATATTATGTGCACTGAATAAATTAATAAAAGTGGTAATCGATTGTTGCAATATGAGAGGGATAAAAATGATGTGGGGGCTATGATTCCACAAGAGACAAGGGTCCAAGGAGGATTTTATTCATGGGTATTAATCCAACCCACATTCCTAAAATTATTATCATTTTGTAAACCTTTTATTTTGTTGTTGAGTGTTCCAAAATCAAAACATTAAAACTCATGTAAGAGGGTGAGTGTGAGGAGTCACATTCCATAGTTATTGGGAGCAAGGGGTTGACGTACAATCATCTTTGGGAAGAGTGAGGGTCAAGCAAGCAAGGGAAAGAGAAGGAAATTCGTATGTAGAAAGGAGACAATTTTTGCATGCATATTTTGGGCAACAAGAGAGGAGATGAGCGGGGGCAAGAGCACCACCATGATATGCTTGAAGGTTATGTTGGAAACGAGGCATGCATTCCTGTAAAATAGGCTATAATCCTGTAGTGCATTTCCTATTGAGGAAATGGCTCAAGAACCTTGTGAGTGCTACAATGAAAATTCCCAAAGTAGCTGAGAGTTCCTAAAGTCCCCAATTGAGAGATTCCTAGCCAACCTAGTGCATTGGAAGCCCTGATAAATTAATGTTACAACCCAATGGACTGAGAGAAATGAAGGGGGTACATTCCTTAGGTTGTATAGGCTATAGGGAAGAGAGCTGGTGGATTGGAACTACTGTTGGAGTTTGGAACCTAGGTTTGGGTTGTAAAGTCTTCGATAGTAGGGATAACCTAATGGTCCTCTTCTCCATCCAAATGGAGGGCTCAAGCAACTTCATATACTCCACATTCACCATTGAACTGATTTTCATATACGAAGGTAGTCTCAATCTGAAGGCATTCTCATTCATCTGCTCGATGATGCCAAAAGGTCCATATCCGAGGGGAATGATTTTCTTCATTTCTCCTTGCAATTGCTCCTTACAGAGGTAAGCCACACCTTTTCTCCAACCTATAAGTTATGATCTTCTCAGTGTTGGTCATGTCTATCTTTATATTTCTATCGACTTCTCTCAAGATGTTCCTGTACCTTCAAATGTATCTGCTAAATTCTTTCCACAAATGTGACTACCTTCTTCTCATCTCCTTGCAGCTCCGCTTCACTAATTTGTTGTCCCTACACAATGTCAAATGGTGAGGGAGGTAAATAGTTGAAGAAAGTCTCAAAATGTGATTTGTTGGTGGAAGAATGGAGTGCTCAATTGTATGAATGTTGGATATACACTAATTTCTCATCCCATGCCTTTGGATGCTTGCTATTGTACCCTCTCAACAATCATACCGATATTTGATTGAAAACTTCCATTTGTCCATTGGTCCAGGGATGAAAAGCAGTGGAATGAATACCTTAGTTTGGTATTCATTCTCTCTTAGAGAATTGCCTAGAATATACTCAAAAACCTGCTATATTGATCAGAAATGATGGATCTCAATAATCCAAAATGTACCCAAACATGAATGAAGAATCACTTAGCTACTTCTCATCCAATGGTTGTCTTTTTACATAGAATGAGCTCACATATCTTGTTGAAATTGTCTACTAAGAAATCCATGGCCTCTCCAAGACATGGGAAAACCTCCAAGAAAGTCCATGGAGATGATCTCCTAAGGTCTCCTCAGTAATAGCAATGGCATGTATTACCCAAGCTTCCTATTGCTTGGATTGCTAGTGTTGCATAGAAAACAACCCCTAACAAATATTTCCACTTGCTCCTACATATTTGACTAGTACATATACCTCTAAAAATTCACCATATTCTTCATCATGCCAAAATGTCCAACAATTTTGAAAGTTTGAGCTTCTCTCATCAACTGAATCTTTTTTCTCATGTGGTATGAAAAGCTTTCCCAACTTGTATAGTAACCCATTCTGGAGGTGATATTTTTCCCAACAAATCTTTCCTAAATCTTGGCTAGTACACATACCTCTTCAAATTTACCAATGTCTTCGTCGTGCCAAAATGTCCAACAATTTTGGAAGTTTCAGCTTCTCTCATCAACTAGATCCTTATGTTTTGTGCTATGCACATCTTGTCCAACTTGTATGACAACCCATTCTAGACGTCAACTGAATCTTTCTATCACGTGTTATGCACATCTTGTCCAACTTGTATAGTAACCCATTCCAGAGGTGATATTTGTCCTAACAAATCTTTCCTACATCTTGGCTAGTACACATACCTCTTCAAATTTAACACTGTCTTTGTCATGCAAAAATGTCCAACAATTTTGGAAGTTTGAGATTCTCTCATCAACTTGATCATTATGTTCTGTGTTATGCACATCTTGTCCAACTTGTATGGAAACCCATTCTAGAGGCGATATTTGTTTCCTTCCATGGTAGTGACTAGTCTCTCCTTTAGTTGCTTGTATATGCCTTTGAAATATTCATCTTCTTGATGATCTTCAATCAAGAGATCACGAGTGAAATGATCAAGCTACATTTTCATACCAATTTATACACTATTATTTAGTGGGGGCATGAAAGCATGTAATACAAATTGTTTGTAGCTCCTTTCTTGTACTTGATCAACATGTCGAATAGTTGCAATAATCCTAACCATTTGTAATATCTCACTTGCCACATTTTACTTTGACTTTGCAGGTACTGAAGGAGTCGATGATCGATGTATATGGTGGTCTCCTTTCCCAAGAGGTAATTCTTCCACTTCTTCACCTCCTGGACAATAGTGCTCAAATAGTTCTTTATCACATGTGGGGTAGTCAAGAACTACTCCATAAAACAACTTTGAATGGTAACATACTAGTCTTTCTCCTTCCATAAGTAGTGCCCTTGATGCATATCCACTTGCATATGTTTCTAGTGAAAATTATTATTGTAAATTGGGCATTGCCAAGACAAAATCATTACTAACCTTCCTCTTAATGTCTTCAAATGCCCGTTTTTGTGGCTTGCCCTAATGAAAACATTTCCCTTGGCGGTCATGACATGTAATGGTGTTGGTACTACTGAAAAGTTTTCTATGAAATAACTCAATTATCAAGCTACTCCCATGAAACTCCTGACCTCTATCAATCTAGTGTGAATATGCCATCAATTAATGCCCACAATCTTGTTTGGTTTCACCCTCAACTCTCCTCAATTGATCACATGTCTTAGATAGATCAAGGAATCCTTCCCAAACTCAAATTTATTCAAATGTTCAATTAGTTGATTCTTCTTTAGAGTCTATAGTACCCATGTCACATGTGAGATGTTCTCTTACCAAGTATTACTAAATATTAGTATGCTATCTAAGTATACTATTAAAAACGAGTCAAGAAAAATATGTAGTGCATCATTCATCAATCTCATGAAAGTTGTAGTTGCATTACATAAATTGAAAGGCATCGCTAACCACTGGTACAAACCTTTCCTTATCTTGAATTTTGTCTTCGACACATCTTATGCTTTTATTCTTACTTGATTGTAACCTAATTTGAGGTGTATCTTGGTGAAGAACTTGACTTGTTGCAGTTGATCCAACAAGCTATCAATCCTTGGTAGAGGATTATCTATTCTTGATGATGATTTTTCTCAGGACATGGTAGTCAAAACACATTCTCCAACTTATGTCCTTCTTTGGCCCCATGATGATGCACTAGAATTGATGACTCCCTACTCCAATAATTGCTACAATTTCTTCTTCACTTCATCTGATTTTTATGATGGACTGCCTATACAACTCTATGTTTGGAAATGGATATTCCGATAACAATTGAATCTCATGCTCAACCTCTCATTTGGGTGGCATCCCTTGAGGTTCTTGGACCACCTCCTTGTAGGATTCAATTAGTTGTTTCATATGCCAACAATGCTTGCCACACATCCTTCCAAGGATGCCTTCATTTCCACTTCACTGCCTTCTCTTTGTTTCTTTCCTTCTCTAAAAAACAACAAGACAAAATTCTTTGTGTGACCAATGATCTCCTTTCCTAATGAGAATTGATCAAAGAGAGTTTGGCTTTGTGCCCATGTGCATTTATGGAAAATTCCTTCCCATCCTTGACAAGCCTATACTGATATACTCTCCTCCTAAAGATGGCATCTCCACAAGCATCCAATGGAACTACATTTCCTGCCACTTCATCCATGAATTTTTGGTTGATGGAAAACTTAAATCTACATTATTTGTCCACTCTCAATTATACATCTCATATTACCCAATATAGGGGGTATGGCTATGGATGGTCATGAGTATCCATGCTAATTTTCTCAACCAACTATGTAGAGATCAAATTTGATTGCAAACCAAGATCAAACATGCAATATACCTTGCTCTATCTCCTGTGGATATTCCTTATGGCTGCAACCAACCAACACTATCTCCTTTTGAAGGGTAGTGTAGTAATTTTTCTTTCCATGTCTAAGGTACTATCCACTCTCTCTTCAAAATGTACAGATATCAAATCCTTCTTCTTCTTCCTCTTCTGGAAATTCTTGGGGTGTTTCTTAAGATGTAATTTCCAACAATGTTCCTCAATATGTCCCTTTTTCTTGCAAGCCTTACATTGCTTGACAAAAGGTGTTGCTTCTTGTGTCAATGCCACAATATTCTTCTCAGTACACTTATTCTTAGTCAACTTCTTCTTATTCTTCCCTTTTTTTTGTTTCTCTTGTGGTTTTGTTTGCTTGTGCGTGCCAAATTTCTACTTCTACTTGTCTCCTTAAAGGTATTGTGCTTGAATGTTTGCCTCATTAATTTGCATAGGTTTGAACAACATAAATTGTTTATAAATCTTAAGAAGTAATGGTCCCATGTAATTGATCAATATATGTATGCTTTTGAGAGAGATGCGTAGCTGAATATCTCCCTTTCTGAACTTTGTAATGAACTCTTACACTGATTGCCCCTACCTCTACCTAAAGTAACGCCACACAATTTGTTGGTTCTCCTCATATCCGATTAGGTAGAACTGATATGCATACTATATTTTTAAACTCTATTGATATCTTGTACTTGAATTGTTCTCTAATGTAATGTTATGAACCAAATACTTGCATACAGAAACACCACAAGGATTCAAAAAACAATATAGAATAAACACACCTTTTTTATAAGAAAACCCTTGAGGTAGGGAAACACCATACAATATATCATATTATGGAAGGGATCCTCTCATGTTCACTTGCCTCTTTGAGGGGGCATCCTCCAATTGAGATACATGCTCCCAATACAATAATGATATCCCCCATTACAATGCTTGAACCCCTTTTTATAGTGATACCAACCACCTAAGAACATTCTAGAGGAGGAACCTTCTAGAAGTAGAACATTCTAAGAAGTCCTCTTACATTTATTATATATAACTACCATAGTGGGCCTTATTTAATACTATAGTGGACCTAGTACACCTTACATTGAATGGCCTCCACTATTATCACTATGGGCCTACCCACACCCTTAGCTACGCATTCCATCCCCCATTGGGAGGCGTTGTCCCCCAACACATCCATCCCCATTAGGAGAGCGTTGTCCCCAACACTTGTTATGAGGGTGTACAACCATATACCAGGGTCCCATGGATAAGTGTGAACCATAGTGTTGAAGCAGATTGGAGAACTAGGGTCCCATGAAGAAATTAAAGTCACCATGTTGAAGTAGTCCAACCGCCACTATAAACCCGGGTCCCATGTCCAAGTGCTCATGTGAACTCCACAAGGAATATATTAGAACTTAATAACCAATTGAAAATGATGCTCCAAAGACTGACACCTTTCAAGTGGATCCAAATAAATATATCCATCCACATAGTGAGAAAGGGGCGAGGCTGAATCTGGAAGGAACAATACTACTGTAGAATATGCAAGCTGGACATTGGTAGTCATAACTAGCTCAGGAGTTGGCACATTGATGTTCTCTACATAAGGGGGAGTAGAGACATAATATAAAATATGAAAGTGGTCGTCATATGAGAAATGAAAACTATCCATAGACCAATCATAAAATTCATCCTAATAATCGTACCAAGCATATATTTCTTCAGTGTATTCCTTTTTTATGGTCGTCATAATAAAACTCTTTTGCTCTGCCTAGTGAAAGATTGTATTGATGTTTGCCTTGAAGTATGCTTTCGTTGAAGTTCATTGAGGAGTTGAGTATCCATTGGAAATACCACATATAATATACCAAAATAAATATCCTAAAATTATTTATCCAATGGAATTGATCTGGAAGCAATTTGAACACCTTGTGAAAAGTGATGAACTCTGGAGTCCTCCCACCATTATGAAAACCCCCCAAAATGGTTGATTTTAAATCAACAATATCTTCACTTCTGGAACTCTAATTCGGACAATTTGTTTTTTGAAATTGGGTGAAAGTATGAGAGGGACTTGAATCTATAATTTTTTTGAACAAATTTGGCCTCAAGGTGCTACAAAAATAAAAAAATCACTTGGCTGTCTAGGGAAAAAACCCCGAAAAATTATAGATTTTAAAATGCCGATAACTTCACTTCCCAAACTCTGTTTTGGATGAATATTTTTTTGATATCAGATATTTTTTAAAGAGGAACACATATATAGAACAATTTTATGCAAATTATTCACCAAAAACTACAAAAATTGTCTGGAGTGTTGTGACCCTCTTTTTCTGCTTCGAATTTTTTTTTTGCAAAAATAAAAAAATTGCCCACACTTCTTGCTAAGGAAAGTGCTCTGATACCAATTGTTATGAACCCAATAATTGCATACATAAACACCACAAATATTCATAGAACAATATAGAAGAACCACACTTTTATTATAAGAAAATCCTTGAGGTAGGGCAACACCATACAATAGATCCTATTATGGAAGTGATCCTCTCCTGTTCACTTGCCTCTTCGAAGGGGCATCCTCCAATTGGGATACACACTCCCAATACAATAATTATCTCCCCCATTATAATGCTTGAACCCCTTTATATAGTGCTACTAACCACCTAAGAAAATTCTAGAGGAGGAACCTTCTAGAAGTAGAACCTTCTAAGAAGTCCTCTTATATTTATTATATCTAACTACCATAGTGGGCCTTATTTAATACTATAGTGGACCTAATCCACCTTACATTGATTGGCCTCCACTATTATCACTATGGGCCCTCCTCCCCCCCCACTACCTCTACAACTACACTACATGTAATGTTTATAAATAAACAAATCAACTCAATACCTAGACTCCCATGCTTGTACTAATCTATTTGTAGTGGTGGTTATCCAATACTCCCAACACTTCTCTGATAACCTTAGTGCACAAAAATCCACCCATAATTCAATTTGAATGGAAAAAATTTGTATTCACCTTTAACTTATGCCCATTGTTCTCATTTCCAATAACTATGTGACTATGTGATTATGATCCAACAATAACACAAGCAATTATAAACGTGTTTATATGTATTTAGAATTAAATACCAGAATGGGAACACAAGCAATAATAATGTGTTTACATGGCTTCAAAATTAAATACAATAATGGGACACTCAACCATATGCTAACAACTTGAAAAAGGAGACACTACCTTATTTAAGGAAATTATCCAATGTTTTATGGGTGAGAGTTTATGCTCATTTTCTTAGTCAACTTACCATTTCCATTTCCATACATCTCATCCACTTATTTAAAGATATCCATCCTTTCATCCAACAATTTAAGACAACCATTTTTTAGTCACCAACCAACATGCAGGCTTGGAGAGAGAGGGATTTATGGCCTATACATATTCATATGGCCTCAAGATGATCGAATTGTGACATACGACTTCAATATGGGATTGATACAATGCACGACCTCAATAAAACAATTAGCAAAGTGTAGGCTTTCTAATTTCTCAACGAACACAAATTTTTTTTCCCAAAATTTAGGGATAGGAATAGAGATTAGCTTAAAAAACATAACAACCATATCATCTCTACCATTGATATCAAATATTAGGTCAAAACGGATAATGTGTAATCTAGAGTTGTTAGTATTCATCAATTGTCTATGGATAACATAATTCTCAGTGAAATAATCATAAATATAGTTGGGAATTCACCATTAAACCACTAATATGACAACAAGCAATATCTCTAATACATAGAAAACACCAAATAACTCACACACATATTTTCTTTTTCCATAAACACATAAATATTCAAACCATTTATGACACAAAGAAAATCATATTTACCCTAGAAACCCAAATGGGAAAACCAACATTCGATTGGCTTCGGTCAATCTCTTTATTTCTTGGCAAATGTGCAAGTTAGAATACCCTCTAGCTCTTTGGTACATTCTCAATCTTCACATGGGAATTTGGGCAACAATTCCTCTTAAAAGTACCCAAAAAAACCCTATTCCTTTGTGGTACATGGATAAATAGGGGAATGGCTCAATTGGGGGGTTAGGTGGAAGGATAGGCATCCCTAACTCTACAGCTTCCCACAAGCCTAGTTTTGTCTTCTCCCATTCTCTTTTTTCTCAATAAACACTTTGATGAATAGTTCTCATGTTTTATTTTTTTAATACTTTTTCCTTCTTCTTTCAATTCTCTCTTTTTTTCTTTCCATATTTTAACTTTTCTAATGCTTATATTAAGAGTACAATTTTAATGAAGGTGTGGAAACCAATTGGAGTGGCATGGGGCCCTTCACTCTATCAACCTTATCTCCTACATTGTCCATAGTATCTAACTTTGGTGTTGTTGATCCTCATGGAACTTGAGTCGATAACCAATCATGTTGTTTTGCAGATCCAATTTGGATCATACCTCCCCATTGGGAGGATTTTGGTCTCGAAAAGCTTCCAAGGCTAAGTGAGGGAACTTGCTTTCAATTTGCATCCTCTCATACCAATTTTATTTTCTTGGAGTCTGTCCTTTGAGGTCAATCTGCCAGATCTCTTAGTGTCCTTGGCAAGTTACCTATTTCAAAATTGCATCCTCCTTAAATTATTCCAAATCATCTAGTGTAAAGTCTTTTTCGGTAGGGAGAACCTAATGGTTCTCTTCTCTATCCAAATGGAAGGCTCAAACAACTTCATATACTCCACATTCACTGCTGAACTAATCCACATATAAGGAGGAAGTATAAATTTGAAGGCATTATCATTCACTTGATCAAAGATGTCTAAAGGTTT
This sequence comes from Picea sitchensis, assembly GCA_010110895.2. Taxonomy (NCBI): domain Eukaryota; kingdom Viridiplantae; phylum Streptophyta; class Pinopsida; order Pinales; family Pinaceae; genus Picea; species Picea sitchensis. The sequence continues at coordinate 31,801 of SNQJ01S0165755.1, read as the reverse complement.
GTATATGAGGGGATTGACTTTCTTCATTTCTCCTTGAAAGTGCTCCTGCCACACCTTGTCTCCAATGCAAAACTTATGATCTTCTTGGTGCTAGTCATGTATGGATTTATACTACTATTGGCTTCTATCAAGCTACTCCTGTACCTTCAAATGAATCTACCAAATTATTTCAACAAATGTGCCCGCATTCTTATCATGTCCTTGCAACTTTGCTTCATCCTTCTACTATCCATAGACAATGTCAAATGGTGAGGGAGGTAAATAGATGAAGCAAGTCTTGAGAGGTGATTTGTGTGGAAGAATGGAATGCTCAATTTATAAATGTTGGATATACATCAAATCCTTGTCCCATGTCTTTGGATGCTTGCTAACTTCCATTTGTTAGTTGGTATGGGGTTGAAACACAGTGGAATACCTTAGTTTGACATCCATTCTCTCCTAAAGCATTGTTCATAATCTACCCAAGAACCTACTATCTTAATCAAATATGACAGAGCTTGGAAATCCAAAATGTACCCAAATGTGATTGAATAATAACTTAGCTATTTCTCATCTAGTGATCATCTTTTTGCATAAAATGAGCACACACATCTTGCTGAAATGGTCTACCATGAAAAACAAGGAGTTATGGCCTCTTTGGGACATAGAGAAACCTCCAAGAAATTCCACGAAGATCATTTTCCAAGATCTACTTAGTATTGGTAGTGGCATGTACAATCCAAGATTCTTGTTGCTTGGCTTGCTAGTGTTGCAGAGAACACAACCCCTAACAAATATCGCCACTTTCTCCTACATCTTTGGTCAATACACACACCTCTGCAAATTTGTCACTATTTGTTTTGTGCCAAGATATCCAACAATTTTGAAAGTTTGAGCTTCTCTCATCAAAAGAATCCTTCTGGCCCATGGTATGCACATCTTGTCCAACTTGTATAGCTACCCATTTTGGAGGTCATATTTTTTTCCTTCCATGGAAATAATTGTTCTCTTCTTTAGTTACTTGTATATGCATTTGAAATCTTCATATTCCTAATAATTTTCACACAACAGATCATGAGTGAAAGGCTCAAGATGTATTATTATACCAACTGATGCAATCTTCTTCATTGGTGGTTGTGAAAGCATGTTAGCCAGCTTGTTTGTAGCTCCTTTCTTGTGGTTGAACAATATATGGAATTGTTACAAGAATCCCAACCATTTGTAATGCATCACTTGCTGCATTTTACTTTTACTTTGCAGGTATTGAAGGGGTTGGTGATCGATGTGTATGATGGTCTCTTTTCCTAGGAGGTAATGCTTCCAATTATTCTTTGCTTGGAAAACAATGCTCAAAAAGTTCTTCATCATACATGGGGTAGTTGAGTACTTGATCCATAAACAAAGGGATTATAGCACACTTGCTTCACCAACATAGATACTATGTGGAATTAAAGTCTTGGTCTCTTTATTCTCAGTCTTATATAGAGAGCTCTTTCTATAGAAAGGCCACTAGGCCTTTGTTCCTTTTCCCTGTACAAGGGTATATGTTCTTCTAATGGCTGTAAGGCCTGCTCTTAGTGTATCCAATCAATGCTCTATACAATAATGACTATAGCCCAAAAGTGATATGCCAGTCTAGTTTTCCAACTGTTCCTACAGAACAAAACACAAGTTTATCCATTGTCATTCAAACATGCTTTGGGAAATGTGCAAACACGAACATCATTCCACCAATTCAAGAATTGCCACCATTGCCTTTGATGGTATCTTACTTGGAATAAAAATCAATGGTAATATGCTCCTACTCTGATTTGGGAATCCAATTTCTATCACCACTTTGACAATTAAAGCGCTACAATGCTCAAATACATGCAAGCAATTCTTTGCTCAATGTCCATATTTCTCAACACTCTAATAGTAAGGAATATGCATACATCTCATTGTTTATAGGATCAAGATGCATACCATAACTACTAGTCATATTTTTTGAGCCACTCCTCATAACATCCACCCTCAGTTCTAAATATCTCCTTTTGTTGATTAGAAGAAAACTCCTTGTTGGTCCAATTTCACACAACAATGGTGTATGCTTCCATGAACTACATTCTAAATGGACTGAGCTCCAAATAATGCATCAATATTCATGAAATTCAATAATTCTTCTAAGCTTCTTAGAACCTTTGAGTATATTGACTTTGCAACGTCCCCCAGCCCAATCGAGGGACATTACGGTGTAGAATACTCATAAAAATGAAATTTATGCTAGCTAAATAATTTCTTGTAGCTTTCAACTACGAATTTAAACCAGATTTAACTGCTAACTCTTACTATCATTTACATGCATATACAACATTCTAAAACATAAATGAAATGCAACTAATGAACACAATCATAACACCATATAAATCTATTGTCATACTCAGAGCTAAACACAACAATTTAACTCATAAATACAAGACATAAAATAGATAAACACTTACCTTTTAACAATAGTTGGGCAACCAACTGCTTGGGATGGATGTTCCACCCAACCAAAGAATATCTATTCCAAATATCAACAACCAGTCACCCCCGAGCTAAGGCTAGTAATCCACAAAAGAAGGTGGCCTCTCACTGTCCACTCACAACTCATAAAACTCACAACCCACTCGTATCTTCCTATAACTATCTTGATTTTCCACTAGATCTCTTCCTCTTGACCCTCCCAAGCTAATGAATGTACCCCTTCAACGATATCAGTCCCTTGGGCATCCCATTCATTTATTAGGTTCTCTCTGGCACGGGTAGCTAGGAATATCTTAGCTGAGAACTCAAGGGAACTCACTGCTAGGAAAAACTACCAACAAACACCAACAAACACTTGCTATTTTAGTGAAACTCACTCACGAGTTCACTCTTCAGGCTTGGAAACCCGACTCTTCAATATTTAGCTCCAAAACACTCCAGATATGCTCAAGAATGCTCTAGAATTCTCCCTCCATGGATGCACTAGCTCCAATATCTCTTGCTTGCTCTCTACTTGTTCCTCATGCAAAAACAACTCATTGTGTAAAAACTGTTGTAGCTGCCCATATGAATTTTCTCTCTTTGGCTTACTTGCTTGACTCACACACTTCCCCAAGTTGATTTTACTCAACCCCCATGTGCCTAATAACTATGGGATGTGACCACTCACACCCACCCTCTTACATGTATTCAATGATTGGCTTTGGGAACACTCAATAAAAAATTAGAAGTTTCATATATCAATATCAAATTTAGGAAAAAGGGTTGAATTAATATACATGGGTAATCCCCCCTTTGGACCCTCTCTTAGGAATTCTCTTAGACACTCCCCTCTCTTGTGGATTAATTCAGCCCCCATCTTTATCCATGTCCCCTTAGCAGCCAACATCACATTTTATTATTAAAACATAGAAATAAAATTTACATATTACATCACTTTGGATGTAGCCACACATTATATCTACATAAACATTAATTAAACTGGGGATTATAGTGGAGATGTTACATAATTATTGAACCATCATCAAAATATAATCAAATGCTCTGATACATGGAAAAAATCCTCGTCGAAGAATCTAATTAGTAGATGAAATATACTTTACATAAGCGATGCAATCTAATATCCCAAATTCCCCAGAAATTCTAGAGATGAGATGTGTAGGTTGTAGAAGTTCAAAATCAAATCCCACTATCCATAGGCTCATAGGTAAAGACTCCTAAAATCATTGTGACAATTCCATTATCCAACAAAAAGGCAAGGCTCAATGGAAATCATATTAGAAATTTCCCAAGGAAATAATGGAAATCATAGAAGAAATTACCCAAGGAAATTGTGACTCGTCCAAGCTAAAGGGAAGTTAAGCAGGCTATGAAAAAGTCAACTAGATGATGATATCATCCATGTAAAGGAGAATTACACAACCAAGAAGTGTAAAACAATTGGAGAGAGAATGTATGGCCACCTTGTTGCATACAACCACTATACGACCATGTGGGTGAGAGAAAATGACCTAGGGAAGAATCAATTTGACCAAGGAGGAAGCCGTTCATCCCAGACAATGAAATTAAAATCCAGGGAGGAAGAAATTCACTCGAGACAATGGAATTACAATCCTAGGGAGGAAGAAAACACCTAAATATATTTGACTTTGACCCAGGGAGAGGGGAATTGACTCAGTGAGAAGAGTTATAGTATGGAGGAGTGAGAAAATTTCCCAATAGTTGGAATTAAACTAAAATAGAAACTCCCACTACAATAGTGCAACAAATCTACTGCCACAACCCTCAATCTCACTTAGGCAAAAGATGGACGATCTGAGTCCTCTAATTGGTGCAAGTAAACAATCACTTGACATGAGTCAAATTCAATCATGAATTCACCCATTACATAGAATACATTTTTAATAACTACACGAATTATATGGTGCTAGGAGAGAATCACTTAACTCAATGAATGGAACCATCAATTTCCAATAACATCAAGTCACACAAACCAAAACTAAAATTCCTACTCAATCTAGCAAATCATGCCATATGGATTTGTCAAAATGCACAAACAACAATATGCAATTGTAAATGAAAGTCCATCACATAGTGATAAAAATCACGTAGATAATTGACACAAAGATTCTACCCTAGAAACCCAAATGGGAAAAATTGGTTTCAAATGGTGGCTTAGTTCTCATTTCGACAATCTATGGTACAATGTATCTCTTTGCTCCTTATGCAAATTTCTCTCTTGGCAAACTAAAAATACCTTTGAGAGTGAAAAAAATGGAAGAAATAGGGAGAGTTAGGGGTAAGGGGAAGGCCAACATGCATGACCCTTCATTTCCCATTCCTCAACCTCTTCTCACGTCTTCTCCTATTTTTATTTATTCATTTATTTCTTTTTTCTCTCTCTTTTTCTCTCATTCACTTTTACATTTACATTGAATTTCATAGTTTTCTAACCTTCATAAATTGTTGAATTGGGTTGTAGGTACCAAGTCTTACAACCATTCGTTGGTTTGGATCCATTTATGATCACACCTCCCCATTCAGAGGCTTTTTGGTCTCCAAAATATTGAAGGAAACTAATATGGATCAATGTACCTTTTGTATGCTTCTATGGTATATGGATTTGACTTTGACTCTTGGCTACAACTTTGAATTTGGCTTTGGCTTTGGCTCGTGGCTCTGGTTCAGGCTCAGGCTCATGGATTTGGAAACTAGCTTTAGTTCTGGCTATGATTCTAGATCTAGTGTCTACCTTGCTTGTTCCTACAATACAAAAGTTTTCTCACTGACTCTCAGCTCAATGCAATCTCCATATCTAAACTCTGCAATCAAAACTCATTCCCATCTCTCTCTTAGTCTTGGAGATAGTCCATCTTGGAAGTCAATGAATCCGAGTTGAATGTTGGTGTGTGTTCATTGTGACCCCAACATGCCATGCCATCATGTAACAATTCCATAAGAGAAGTGTGGTTTACGTTCTTTTGCTAGGAGAAATTTCTACGCAACATGGAAACAACTCTTTGGTGCCTGTACATGCTTGAAAACATGTCATGGAGTTCTCAATAACTCCCCCAAGTTCATTGATATCCATGCACCAATCTCTAACACATGTTCAAGATTGGATTCTTCAGATGAAATATTGAAAAAAATAACTTCATCGTCGCTTCACTTGGTATCAACTTGTTGTCCATCTTGTTGGTGTCACTGACCTCCTGCACTGCTATAGTTGCTTGGATAGCTTCTGCTCGTTGGATTGGAGATGTAGGTAATCTTCTTCAATCTTCAATCTCCACACTCTTCTCTTGGGTATGCCATTTTTGGGGTGAATATATGGATGAAGATGCCAACACTTTTCTTCTTAATTTCCACTCAATTTGCAGTGGTGGAAAAATTTCTTGGAGTTGTTGTATGGATTGCTTGAGATAGTCCTTTTCTTCATGTTCCTATGATTTTTCTATTGGTTTAGGGAAGTTTTATTTCCATTCTTCCTTTGAAAACACTTAGGCTTGTTACATATGGCTTGCTTCTCCCAACAAAATGCCTCAAGATGGCCTTTTTTCTTGCAAAATGAGCAATCCTTTGAGTACCAATAGCTGACAAAGTTGTGGCCTTTATTCCTACAATAATGACAAACAAGGGATGCCCTATTTGATGTAGGCCTCCTAGTGCTCTTCTCCTTCTTACCATGTTTGATTGGCTTGTTTCTTGTTGGTAAGAAGGAGATGTAGGAAACTCTTCATCTTCTTAAATCTTCACTCTCCACACTCTTCTCTTGGGTATGTAGTTTTTGGGGTGAAGATATGAATGAATATACCAACACTTTGCTTCCTAATTTCCACTCAAATTGTAGTGGTGGAAAAATTTATTGGTGTCGTTGTATGGACTACATGAGATAGTCCTTTTATTCCCGTGCCTATGAGTTTTGGTTTGGGGAAGTCTTGTTTCCATTCTTCCTTTGAAAACATTTAGGCTTGTGGCATATGGTTTGCTTCTCCTAGTAAAATGACTCAAGATGACTTTTCTTCTTGCAAAATGAGCAAGACTTTAAGTACCAATAACTGACAAAGCTATGGCCTTTCTTCTTGCAACAATGACAAACAAGGGATTCCCTTTTTTATGTATGCCTCATTGTGTTCTTCTCCTTCTTACCCTAGTTGATTGGCTTGCTACTTTTTCTTAGTTATGGTGTAGGCTGAATCTTCAAGTTGTTCTCATCACTACCCTTCTTCATTCTGCCACAAGAAGCTGAGGTGGTAGTGGGATGCCACCTTCATGTACTATTGCTCTATATTTTAATGAGCATGCCAACTTTTTCATGTCTTTCACCTTCACAAAAGTGGTCTTCATAGTCATGGGATTTTCCCCTCTAGCATCGAAGCCTAGGTCTTCATACTTGACCCACAATGTAGCTATAATGGTGCTTAGGATGCCTTGTATTCTCTTTCCTATCCCTTGTCCATCATAGCCCATTATTCCTTAATAAATTGGAACCAATACCTTCGGTATGATTTTACAATTCACCAAGTTGTTCTTGAGAAATTCCCATGGAAGGTGAACTTACCAGAGTTATCTTAGTCATAATTCTAGCTTCAACAGTGGAAATGAAAAGTGTCCTTGCTTCTCAATGCTCTTGGATAGTTGCTTGGAGATTTTCGAAGGCCTCCTCCTTTTTTGTTAACTCTTGTTGTAACCAAGTCTTCATTTGAGTGAGCTTATATTCTTTTTGGCTATCCATTTGGATGACCTTCTCTCCCAAGTGTACAAGATGAACTTTGCTCTTGTCCCATTCTTCCATAATCACATTGAGGGAGTCTTGGTGTTCTTCAAATTGATTCTTTAGAAACTGTAGTAGTTTGGTATAGGTCTCAAGCTTCTTCTCCATCTCTACCATTTTCTAGTCATACATTTGGACCTTCTCTTTCAAGTGGTTGTTCTCTTCTTGAAGCTGAGAATTTGTGACCCTTAACTTTTCCAACCTCTCTCTGTCTCCTTTACCCATCCTAAGTCTGCAAACTTCTCTTCAAAGTACTAGCAATTACATCTCAGTCAAGGATTCAATTGCTCTAATACCTTATGATATTCAAATAAGGGGCTTATAGGCCACTCCCTTCACCAACACAAATAATATGTGGAATTGAAGTCTTGGTCTCTTTATTCTTAGTCTTACATAGAGAGATTTATCTTTACAAAGGACACTATGCCTTGGTTTCTTTTCCCTGTAGAAGGGTCTCTATTATTTTGATGGATCTAAGGCTTGTTATTAGTGTATGCAATTGGTGCTCTATGCAAGAATGACTATATCCCTAGAGTGCTATGATGGTCTAATTGTCCAAGTGTGCCTACAAAACAAAACACAAGTCTATCCATTATCATTCAAACATACTTTGGGAAATGTGAAAGCATGAACATAAATCCACCAATTTAAGAATTTTCACCATTGTCTTCAATGGTCTCTTATATGGAATATAAGGAAATGGGAATATGATCCTACTCTAAGTTGGGCATCCAATTGCCAACACTGCTCCTACAATCAAAGGACTATAATGCTCAAAGATAGGCAAGCAATAATTTGTTCAATGACCGTGTTTTTGAACACTCCAATAGTAAGGGATATGCATACACATCAATATTTTATTGCATCCAACTGCATACCATAACTACTAGTCACATTTCTTGAGTAATTTTTCATAGAATTCACCCTTGGTTATTGATATATCCTTTTCCTCATTAGAATAATACTCCATGGTGTTCCAATTTCACATAGCAATGGTGTATGCTTCCATGAATTACATTCTAAATAGATTAAGATCCAAATAATGCATCAATATTTGTGAATTTAATGCTTCTTTTAAGCTTCCCCACACCTCTGAGTGTATTGACTTATTACACCATTAATCAAACAATAATCAGACACTCTGATTAGTGTATTAAATCCTCATTGAAGAATTTGATTAGTAGTTAGTATATGAAATCTACTTTACATAATCCATGCAATCTATCACAAATTCCCCAGTAGTTCTGAAGATGAGATGTGCATGCTATAACAAAGTTCAAAATCAAACCCCATTGTCATAGGATCATAGGAAGAGGCTCCTAAAATCATTGTGATAGTTCCATTATCCATAAAAAAGGAGAAACCTAATGGAAATCATAGTATAAATCGCCCAAGGAAATAATGGAAATTGTAGTGGAAATTACCCAAGGAAATTGTGGCTTGTCCAAGCTAAAGGGAAGTCGACTATGATATGAATGAGTTGACTAGATGATGTTATAAACTAGGTAAACAAGAATTACACAGTCAAGGGGTGTAATATAGTCAGAGAGAGAGCGCACAACTTCCTTGTTGTGTATGACAATGTGGTTGAGAGAAAATGACCCAAGGAGGAATCAATTCATTTAGGGAGGAAGAGATTCTCCCTAGAAAATGGAATTATAGTCTAGGGAGAAAGAAAATGCCTAGAGAGATTTGAATTTGAGCTAGGGAGAAGGGAATTGACTAAGTGAGAAGAGTTACAGTCTATATGAGTGATAAACTCGCCCAACAACCATAATTATTCCATTGATCTCCCCAAGACAAAAGATGGATGGTCTAAGTCCCCTAGTAGTTGCAAGTAAACAATCATTTGATAAGAATCAAATTCAAGCATGAATTCACCCATTATATAGAATACATTGCTAGTCTCTACATGAATTATATGGTTCCAAGTAGAGAATCATTTAACTCAATGAATGGAGCCATTGATTTCCAATAACATCAAGTCACATAGACCAAAACTAAAATGTCTGGTTAATTTAGAAAATCATGCCATACAGATTTTTCAAAATGTACAAACAACAAAATGTAACCATAAATGGCATTCCATCACATACATAATTGACACAAATTACCTTGGAAACCAAAATAGGAAAGTTAGCTTTGAATGGTGGTTCAATTATCATTTCAACAATCTCTGGTACAATGCAAATCTTGGCTCCCTATGCATCTTTCTCTCTTGACTAGGCAAAAAACCCTTTGAGAATAAAAATAATGGAAGAAATAGGGAGAGTTGGGGTAAGGGGAAGGCCTTTCATTTTCAATTCCTCAACCTCTTCTCCTCTCCTATTTTTCTTTTTTCATTTATTTCTTTTTTTCCTCTCTTTTTGTCTCATTCACTTTTAGATTTACATATATTTTCATAGTTTTCTAACCTTCATAAACTGCCAAATTGATTTGCAGGTACTTAGTCTTACAACTATTCATTGGTTTGGATCCATTTTGGATCAACAATGCTCCATGAAACAACTCTAAAGGCTAACACACTAGTCTTCCTCCTTGCATGAGCAGTGCCTCTAATGCATATCCACTTGCATCTCTTTCTAGTTCAAATGGTCAATGTAAATTGGGAATGGCTAGGACCATAGAATTTTTTGATCTTCCTCTTCATGTATTCAAATGATTGTTATTGTGGCTTGCCCCAATGAAATTTTTTTCCCTTGGAAATCATGACGTATAATGGTGCTACTACTGCTGGAAATTTTGCAATGAAATTCCTCAATTATTGAGATACTCCCATGAAACTCTTGACCTCTGTCAAGATAGTGAGAACATGTCATTGGTTGATGGCTACAATGTTTTCTGGATCCACCCTCGTCTCTCCTCCACCAATTATGTATCCCATATAGATCAAGTACTCCTTCCTATTGATGGGTGTTCTATATGCACTAAAAAGACACTTAAAAACCCTTAAATAAATTGTCAACCTGGGGTATTTAAACTTAGAGTTGTAGAAAAATATATGCCAAAGGTAGAAGACTGGTAGGAGTATAGTCTAACTAAGGAAGGAAACTATCTAAGGCTAATATACTCAAGCAAAACTATCTAATGAGCAAACCCTACTAAGAAAAATGAAACTAGGTAACCTAAGTACTTTTGGGGCAAGGGTCGATGGATAGTTCCTAAGAAAGAAAATGAAAACTAGGTGTAAAAAAAACTAGTTTAACAATAAGCAAAAGCAAACTACTAAGCATAATAAGCAAATGACAAAAGCAAACTTCTTTAACTTGCCAACCTACATTCAATGAGAAATTACCCTATGAAAGAAAATAAATAGGCAAGTAAGCAAAAGCACCAATCTAACCTATTAAAGCAAATAGACAAGTAAGAAAAGACACCTAACTAACCTACTAAAGCAAAAGACAAGTAAGCAAAGGCAACTAACTAACCTACGAAAGCAAAAGACAAGTAAGCAAAGGCAACTAACTACTGCAAGCAAAACTTCTCATTCAACAACTATCTAGCCTAAGAGGCAAGTGGACTAAATGCCTAATGCAAAACTATTTCTCTTGCATGAAAGGAAATTTAAATGCTCAATGCAATGCAAGAAAGGAAATATAGTCTATGGAGAGAAAGAAAGACTAACAACTAATTCTTGAGCAAACTGCTATCTAATCTATCAAAGCAAAGTCTATCTATCCTACAACAACAAATAAGACTGTTTCCTAAGCTATGAAAGCAAGAAACTATATCTATGAAAGCAGGAAAACTATTCTTTTAACTTATGACAATTCAGATATAATGTTGGTGGTTGTGTGAATGCCTTCGGTGGTGACAGATGATATCTCAATGACACTTGACGACAAAGGAAAATTCCAATGGTACAAGCTCAACACTAATCTTGATAGCAAAATGAAAGGTGTGGAGTAAACAATCCAATGAAAACTTAGCCATGATAAAAGTAATGTTAAATACCCTGCATATTCATGTATAAACCATCAACA
>SNQJ01S0165755.1:0-10044 GCA_010110895.2 Picea sitchensis | reverse complement strand
TTATTATATTTAATTTGTTTTTGTTTGTTTTTTGATTTGTTTTATTTAATATTTAATTAATCCTAATTACTAACCTTAAACAACCAACTTAATTAGACTAAGTTAATAATTAACTAATAATTAATTAATAATTAATCTAATCATTATTCCCTTTTACATTATCCTACTAAAACAACTTTATTGGGCTAACAAGCATTTAGGAAATGCCACTAACCCTTTAACATTATTAGTTTATTATCCTAAGTTTGTTTATTCGTGAATGGGTGGCGGGTGAGAGGTAGTCAAAGGGGAAAAAAGACAAGGGAGTGAGGGCGCAGCGTGTATGAAGGATGTAGCAGGGTGATGGGGAATCGAACGAAATGAATGGAGGGAAAAAACGGGATCAACCGAGCCAGAAGTCTTCATCACGGGGGAAATGCCAAATCCACAGTCGAAGAATCGAGTTTCCTATAATTATAGGACCCCAACATGCTCAAGTTGATCCTCGAGAAAAAAATTTCATGGATCGTCGAAAATGACTCAAAACTCCAAAAACCTGTCCCAATACCCGATCAAATCCCTCCTATGCAACTCCTGAATCACTCTAAATGGTTTCTGGTATAAAGAAAATGATAAGGGAGGCAAAAAAAGTGACAAAAAGAAGCCAAAAAGTCTATAAATAGAAGATGGCAGCTCATTATCACCATTGCTGATTTGGAAATTGACTCTGGAGCCAAAAGACCCCCTTTGTCAAAAGCGGTGATTCCGAGAGCTACAGTGGACGAAACAAACTTCTGTTTGGACCAAGTAAGTATAAACTCTCTCATCTTGTATTTTATGTCTTTGGTTTTGCATTGGGTTTCATTTTTTAGGGGTGCGTCAAGATAGACCCGGAGATGAGAGATACCCAATGACAAAGCATCATGAAGCAACTCAATAATTGCACTATACTCAACGACATTATTTGTGGTGTCACCTAAGCATATACCTTCAGAAGATAATAACTGGCCTTGAGGTGTAAATATTACCCAAGCTGCGGAGGCAAGCCTTTGAGTGTGCCAAGTAGCACCGTCTGCATACCCAACGAACACCTCGGAATCACTTGACATCTGCCACAGTGGCGAAAGATAACATCAATGACACGTCCATAACACTAAAAGAAACTAAAAAGTAATAGTACAAAGACTATACATATGTTACAAAACGCTACCCGCAGTGACCTGCCTATGAGTAATACTTCTTGAGGTAGAGCCCATTTCTAGGCTCCGCCAAAGCATTCCCTTCAAATTCAACCAGACGATAAGTGCCCTTTTTTAAAACCTCTTTTATGATGAAAGGTCCGAACCACATGGGTTTGAATTTTCCTACCCCCAGGGGGTCCTTATCTTGGTCATAGACCAGGACAAGATCACCTCAGAGAAAATCCGAGGATGAATGAACCTATCATACTGACACTTGAACTTATGTTTGTGAGCCTCGTTCGCCAGGGATGCATCACGATGCTGCTCATTGAGCTGCTCAAGGTATACTAACCGTTCTTCGAGTGGAGANCTGCCTCCAGCCCGTAAATGAGTTGGAAAGGTGAGAAACCAGTTGCAGTCTTAACAGATGTTCGGTAAGCCCATAATGCCGAATATAACATCAAATGCCAATTTGACTTGGCTGAGTCGATCATTCGTTGTAGCATGGTCTTAAGAGTTTTGTTCACAGCTTCCACCTGACCATTTGCTTGGGGGTAATAAGGTGACGAATGTTCCTGCCGTAACCCAAGCTTTGATGTTAACTCGATCATCATCTGGTTTTGAAAGTGACTGCCATGGTCAGTGACAATCTCCCTTGGGATGCCGAACCTTGCTATTATCTAGTTGAATAAAAAGAGAGTCGCAGTCTCTCCATCATCTTTAACCGTTGGCATAGCCTCGACCCACTTTGTAAAGTAGTCTACAACTACGATGATATAGTGGTGCCCCCTTGTTGAAAGAGGGTTGCATGTAGTGTAATCAATCCCCCACTTGGTGAAGGGACCAACTGTGATGACAAGAAACATGGGAGTGGGATGTGCCCTCATCTTCTGAGAGAAGATTTAGCACGGATGGCACTTCTTAACTGATTCGATACAATCCTTGATAAGTGTTGTCCAGAAGTAACCTGCTCGTAGAATCTTTTGGGCTGTCACTAACCCAGACAAATGACCGCCACAAGCTCCGATATGGCAATTGTTAAGCACGATAACCGCTTCTTCGTGAGTGAGACATCAGCGTAGGATGCAGTCTACACCTCTCCGATACAATGTATCATTGAGTATGAGATAATTCTTAGCCCGATAGTGTATGCGTCGATGCTCATCACGAGAAGCAGTAGTGGGGCACTTCAAAGTCTGGAGATAGATAAGTATATCTCCATACCAGGGATCCGAAGAGGTGATAAAAAACATATCTCCTCTAATAGGCGACTCTTCGGGCACAAGATCACCTGACTCAACCGGAAGTTCCAAAATAAGTTCTGTGAAGACCAGTGAATTTTTGGACTTCGCGGAAATGAAATCTAAGTCAAACTCCTGGAGGATGACTATCCATCTACTGATTTTTCCGCCTATTACCCGTCGTGTCAACATGTACTGAAATGGATTCACGACAGCAATAACAGTGGTCTTGCGAAACAAAACATAATGACGGAACCGTTGAATAGCATGGACTGCTGCCAATGCAAGTTTTTCGGTATGAGAATAATTGAGTTCCGGTCCTACGAGGCCTCGGATCAGGTAATAGATGACATATTCTGAGAACAAGTCATCTTCCTGAACTAAGACCATGCCAATGGTTGACTCTGCTGCAGCCAAATATAATAAGAAATCTTTGTTATAGTTAGGTGGCCGGAGCAGAGGGGCAGTTGTGAGTGCATGTTTTACTGCGGTGAAAGAGCGTTGAGAGACATCATCCCAACAAAAGGGAACGCCTTTTTAAAGTAAGCACATAAATCCCTTGGTGATTTCGGTGTAGTTAGCGATAAAGCTTCTTAGAAAATTTTCCTTGCCCTGTAGACTTTGAAGTTGAAGGATTGTGCATGGGGGGGGCAACTGAATTATTGCCTCAACCTTGAGAGGATCGACCATGATCCCTGTTGTTGACACTATGAAACCTAACAATCGTCCTGACATTATGCAGAAGCTGCACTTGTTTGGATTCAAGCGAATCTGAAAGTAGCGACAATGTTCAAAGATAAGTCGGAGGTGTGTGGGATGATCCATTCTCTTGCAAGATCGAGATGCTAAATCATCTAAATAAGCCTCGACTATATGCTTGAGGTCATGGAAAGCAAAAGACATGGCCCGCTGAAAGGTGGCTCCAGTATTTTTGAGACCAAAAGGCATCTTACAATACGCGAATGTACCCCACAGACAAATAAATGCCGTTTTGTGTTGGTCTTCAGGTTTGATTTGGATTTGATTATATCTTGAAAAACTGTCCATGAAAGAAAAGGCTTCGCAACCCGCACATTTGTCAATGATCTGGTCGATGAAAGGTGTGGGAAAATTATCTTTGGGACATGCCTTGTTCAAATCACGGAAGTTTGTACACACACAAATTGTGCCTTGTTTTTTATTGACCGACACGGGGTTTGACACCCATTGGGTCAAATGGATAGGATAGATAAAACCGGCTTTTAGCAATTTCTCAATCTCAACCTTAATGGCTACTGCTTTCTTAGGATTAACTAGATGAAGCTTCTTTTGAACAGGCTTGGCATCAGGATACGTTTTGATTTCATGTTCAACTATTTTTGGATCGATGCCTGGAATTTCCTAATAAGACCAGGCAAAAACGTCGCGAATTTTTTTAAAAAGATCTGTATAGAGTTGAATCTCTCCGGGGGAGTAGTCAGCTCCGACGAAAAGATTCTCCATGATGAAAGGGTTTCGAGAGATATTGATCGGTATGGTTTCAACGATCATTTCCATATTACCCTCAACATAAACTTCATGGGTAGATAAGAGATTAATAGGACAAGACCGATCTCCCGTCATAGTCATGGTGAATTCTCCTGCTTCAATTCGTCCTAACTCTGGGAGGAAGTATGATATGTGATGAAGATCTTCCTAGGGTTTGTCCGGACTAGTCAGTGCTTCAATTATTGCCTAGTTAGAGGGCAAGACCAAGTCTAACGAATTAGTGCCAACAAGAGAACTCTGAGCCCAAATAGGCTCTGGAAGTGGATCGAACTTTGGTGCAGGAGTTGGATCAGTGTTAGATAAAGTTTGTTGGACTAGCGAGTACGCTACTTCTGCTGTGTACAAGGGCATGGACATGCTTGGGTTCCTTGTCCCATCCATCATGGCCGATGGGGAAGGAAGTATCCAAGGATCACCAAAGTAAGTCATGCGGAACGACGAAACTTGAAAAATCTCAGCCTTATGGTGATTGGATATAAACTTGATATCACCTTGTGAGGGCGGGTAATTGAAGGTACCCATCAAAGATGGGCACAAACCCACCCCTATGTTAACGACACCTGGTTGAGGATTATCAATCATCGGGACCATGGATGCCCCCAATGCAGGGTCAGGTCTGGAGAAAGACAATTTATCGATGGTCACTATCCAGCCCTCGTGTGGAAACAACAAGACCCAGAAAACTTTTGTAACCACAACTTGCATGGAATAAGTCCAATTCCTTCCTAGCAAGAGATTATAGTCGAGGGGGGCATCAAATACCTCTACTTTGACACACATGGTCTTCCCTCCCAACTGCATGGGAAAAGAAGGAAGGATACCATGTGGTTGGAATGAACGACTCTCGAACGCGGTGAGGAGAGTAGGTGACGAAGACAAAACGGGTTGGCCAACGGCCTTCCAACATGCCAATGACATAACACATGTCGAGGTGCCCTCTTCAACCACCGTGCGAAAGATATTTTGAGTAAAAATTTTCGTGGGATAAGCCACTACTATCTGAAACGCTACGTGGTAAGGCAGACGAGGTTTTAAGTTGGTTGTATCCAACATGATTGTACCCAGATTACAAGTCTCAGTAGATCCTAAAGCGGTTAACAAGGCTTTCCTCTGGGAAGGGAAACTTTGGAGGACCTCCAAAGCAGACATCACACAAGGGGTTTGTGATAAATCCTCCACCACAGAGTAGTTCTGGGCGGCCCTTGCATTTGGGTTGTGAGAAGATTTTTTGAATGCACCTTTGGGGATGCGTGTCATTGTTTCACCCAATGTTTTCTCAATCTGTAGAGGAAGAGATGGGAGTTTGACTTCTTTGCCCTTCTTAGAAGTGCTTGGTTTACTATAGTCATGCGCTCTAGTTGATATAAAAGCATCACCCTTCACCATATATACATTCGCGGATGTAGGGTTGGTTGAAGACAGAGAGGGTCCTTGGCTGCCCCCTTCTGTGCTTGCAGAGGCTTGAGTTATATTTTGTCCATGTTGGAATGGATTGGTTAACACCGCAGGCTGTTGCTATGTCACAAAATTTTGGGCCTCTGCAACCCGAGGACAAAGGTGGGTCGGGTGGTCCTCCGTGCACAGGTTGCATGGATACCTCGCCTTCCGTTTCTCAGTATTCCCCCCGCTAGCATTATCAGTGGTTTTCTTATCCCCCTTACCCTTCTTTCATTGTTTTTTCTTTCCTTCGAGTTGCTGGGTGGCCTTTGGATTAGTCGATTGCACTGTGTATACATCCAATGTTTTGGTAGGGGAAGCAGCCAAAGTAGTAGTTTGGCTGGACGCTATGTGTTGTATAGACAATTGTTGCAACTAATTCATTAGTTGCTCGGCAGGCTTTGTTTGTGCTGAACCAACAATACCATCGGCATGTGGTCCAGAGGTCCAGCTCTCTGTCTGGTGTTATCAAGTATTGAGCGTGGTGCATCTGGAAAAATATCCTATAATAAACCAGACTGAGAATAGATTAGCTCAAGTTGTTGAGCTCTCATGATGGCATCTTCTTCGGAAAAAACTCCCGACGTCGCAACGTCCTTGGACAACTGTGGGACCAAAGACTTAAGAAACCACTCGAGTAGGAATGCTAGTGGGACTGGTACCTTAATTAAACTCTTTCTACGTCTCCATTCTCGAATGTGATCAGAGATATGGTCCACTTTAGTTTATGAGAAATTGGCCAGCAATTCGGTGCCAGCATCGTATCTCACAGGCAACTGGAAATGGTTTAGGAAATCCATCACTAGTTCACCGAAGGAAGAGTATATTGAGTGGTCGAGGTCAATGTACCATTTCACAGCACTCCCAATGAGAGTAAGTTGAAACAATCACAACTATACGGAGTCGTCTTTCAATGAGTTAGATGAGCACCAAAGATGGAAGGTAGTCACATGATCTCCTAGATCCTAATTAGGCTTGGCTTCGAACTTTGGGATGTCCAAAGGCAACTTCGTCAGCATAGGAGGCCAACACAGATCATGACAGATAGGGTCATTCAACAACCTTGTCAAGTCTGACAAATGTAAGTTTGCCAGGAAGGGTAGTTTGGGTTGATGGTGATAACCTGGGAAAAAGGGGTCTGGAGTTTGACTGGCACCAGGTTGCCAGGAAAAGTTTGGCTGCTGGCCCGGATTCTGGTAGAAACCATGGCCATGGCTAGCATATGGATTTTTCATGTGAGGAGACATCATCGATGGATTTCCGAGATAGGACATAGATGGTTGGGCATGCATTACATTCAAATGACTTTGGGAAGGATTTCTCCATGTTGGTCCCGTGGGGATAGGCATAGTGCTTTGTCTGGGGTTCCATTAATTATGAAAAGAATTACCCCAGATCGACATTCCTGACGAGGGAACTGATCCCTGCCAAGAATTCCAAGGCCCTGCTGCCAAAGAAGTTCTTGGGTGTGCCCCCTGTGCCGGAATAGTACCCTGCATAGGAATAGATTGTCCGAAACCGGGATTGCCCCCAGTTGGGAAAGTAGCTGATGAGAAGGCATTGTTACCAAATGCACCGAACAAAGAAAACAATGTCGAACCTATAAGCATATTATGTGAAGGTGGTCCTTGACTCCCCGCTCCAAGTAAACTATGGTGTATAGGTTGCCCGATGGTTTGCTAATGCAAGCCACCGAGTGAAGGGGATGAAGGAGGTATATGACCTCCCCTGTAAGGGAAAGCATTAAAAGGAGCAGGAGTGCCCCCCATGTGTCCTTGTAGAGGAGCAGTAGAGCTCCTTGCCTCTAGACCTAAAGTCTGTGAAGTGGAGTAGAAAAGTATAGGAATTGTACCTAAACTAGGCATCCTGTATGAGAACGGAGGGCCTGTCGCACTTGGTGTGAAAGGGGTTGTGGCCGCCGCCAAAGACGGGATCAGACCACTGTGCGATGTAGTGGTGGTCAAAACCATGGTGGCTCAAACTGGTGATGGTGGGTTAGGAGGTGGAAACTCTCCTGTGGTGACAACTGTAGTGGGAATTGAAGAATTCCCAGAAGGAGTAACAACATTTGTTTCCATTGCTGTGTGCGACACTGTTTGGCACTCGTAAGGATGAAACAATATGATGGTGGGTGCTGAAATATTAGTGGTAGAGGTTTCAACCAGATCAAAAGCTTGCACTCCAAGGTCTAAAACGGTCGATTCCTCTGGATGTTGGTTGGGCACAATTTCTTGTGACCCGGTTGCTTCAAAAGACCCTTGTTGGTCTACCTTTCTCCTTAGTGGTGGTGGGGGTGGCTCCAGTGTAACCGACGGCAGGCCAAGAATCCTTCATGACCGGCGGAGCTCGTGATCCTCCACTATGTGAGAAGATCAAAGACACACTAGAGTAGTCTAACCGTTCAAAGACAATATGCACTAAAAAAATCCCTAGAAGATAAGACAGACAAATACTAAATTAATTGGAAGAACAGTTACAACAACCAACACTAGAGAAACTTACTAGTGCAAGTGCAGCTCGAAAATGGAAGCACCCTCATAGTATACTCTGCAAAGCATGGCCCAATGTCTATCCTAGGTACTGCGGTATACCCCCGCAGTTACCTGTGTATGTCCATAAAAAAGATAGGCAACTAGGTTGCCAGTGCACGAACAGTCACTAGGTGGGTATAGTCGAAAGTCGGGTAGACCACAATGAGCAGGGTATCGAGCTCGAAACCTGTCAAGGGTATCGAAAACAAGTGGTCCGAAAGACAAATTAGGACCTTGAATGGATTTGAGACCCACGAAGCCCCGTGGCAAATGCAATCGATGGAATTCCAAAACAAGCCCTCTATATGTGTTCTCCACTACGATTGGTCCAGCTTTGGAGGGGTTATCTCCGCTACCTTTCCGCACGGGACCTCGTGTTTATCCCCTGTGTTAGAGGTAGGTCCCGGATAACTTTCACGATACTGGACTTAGACACTCCCTAACTCAGACTCCAATGTTTGATTTTAATGGCCTTGAAGAGTTTCCTCTCCAACCTAATCCAAGGCCCTAATCCTGAATCCTGAACTAGTTGGTTAACCCTACAAACATAAAAGTCTAATAAATTTTAGATTTAGCGTTAATTTTATAGCTTATCTTATGTCAAGGGGTATGAAAGTAAAACTGATGATGTTTTGAAAG
The DNA here is from genome assembly GCA_010110895.2 of Picea sitchensis. Classification (NCBI taxonomy): domain Eukaryota; kingdom Viridiplantae; phylum Streptophyta; class Pinopsida; order Pinales; family Pinaceae; genus Picea; species Picea sitchensis. The sequence goes on along the minus strand of SNQJ01S0165755.1, from coordinate 1,509 downwards.
ACGAAAGTAAAAAATGAACAGAAAGCTGGAAACAAAAATTTCACTTAACGTAAATTTTCAACAACTTTTCAATTTTTTTTTACTTTTATTTTTCTAAGATCTTTTGAATCAGCAAACTTAAAGAAGGATTTCGCTCGACTACGAGCTACTTACGATCTAAGTAAACTATCAATAACTTAAGAAAACAAAGATTTTTCCCTAGCTACTAATGCAAAATCACACTTTTCAACCAAACAAGAAAATGAAAGAGATTTTTTTATTTATTTAAATGCTGATAAAGCAAAAAAAAGAAAAATACCAACAAGTAAAAACCAAGAAAAACAATTCTGGCCTAATCGCAAATCGCAAAGAATCACTTCAAAAAATCACACCTTAGCAACTTAAAAAATGACTCTCACACTTGTCTAAAAACCCTAAATAATTTTTTTTTAATGATGACTTTTAAATGAAAAAGGCAAGCTAAGGCTAATATTAACCCTAAGCTACTGACTGCTTGGACAAAGATTCAAAAACCCGAGAGGTATAACTCCTGTCAAAGGAAAGGATGACTGCCTTACCCTCAACAAAAACTATCCTGCACAAGCACGCTACTGATAATCCAACAACAAGCGTGCGAACGCGAGTTGTATAGATCCAGAGGGCATGTACACGTGGGCTGACCTTCTACAGGCTGCGTGTATCTCTAAAACTCTAAAAAAAATAACAACAAACAATCCAAACTAGGAAGAGATCACTGATATTGAGAACTAGGATCTCTTGAAGGCTTGGACACTCTCTTTAACAGAAAAAGAAAATAATGTAAGGAAAAAATCCGTAGAACAAACCAATCTGAGACAAGACGGAAAACAACCAAGACTTAGAAATAATTCCAGAAAACCCCTGAGAATGTCTGATTCTGACAGGGAAGAGGATGATTGCCTCAAAAATTTTCTGGAATATACATGCTACCGTTACCTCTTCAGCTAGCGTTCACACGCGGGCTGTAAGAGAGTAGGGCACGGGTACACACGTGCAGACCTTATGCAAGCTGCGTGTACCTCTGTGGGTCTTGAAAACACAGTCAAGAAACTAACAGAGACAAATGGTATGGAAAACCAGACTCTTTGCTATCTCAGACTTTACAGAAACTTCAAAAAATAGGCAGGAAAACCAGTTTTTTAAAACTACCCAAAAATACTCCCAGGAACCCTAGAGACTTCCCCAGTATAGTCGCCAATTCTGTTGTGAGGGAAATCCCCTTACATACTAGCAAATAGGGTTATCTTATGCATGCAGATATGACAGAAAGAAAACTACTTTCTACTTTCATCCTAGACTTAATCCCCATTTCTTTTCGGCGAATACATGGTTAGACCAACATACCTTGTTCTTGATGGTTGATGTCAATCCTTCTTCACGCTTGACCGCTTGTTGGCAGCTCTCCTCCCAAGGCTGACCTGCGTACAAAACAAACAACAAACTACACATGCATTTTACCTATAGACTAATGGGTTAGAGATTCAAACATAT